>CM053032.1:1537500-1547500 GCA_028564925.1 Lithobates sylvaticus | reverse complement strand
CTCTCCTTCCGCCTTCCCCCCCCCCCCCCCCCCCGGCTCTCCTTCCGCCTTCCCCCCCCCCCCCACCCCCCCCCCGGCTCTCCTTCCGCCCCCCCCCCCCCCGGCTCTCCTTCCGCCTTCCCCCCCCCCCCCCGGGCTCTCCTTCCGCCCCCCCCCCCCCCCCCCCCGCCCCCCCTTCCGCCCCCCTTCCCCCCCCCCCCCGGGCTCTTCGCCCGCCTTCCCCCCTGGGCTCCCCCCCCCCCCCGGTAGACCCTATATGTAAGGCGGGCGGTGTGGGGGTGAATGGTTCCCTTGTGGGCGCCGCACTCTGTAACCCCTCCGGCTGTTTTTAGCCCCGGGGGGGGGGGGGGGGGGATTGAAGTGTCGGGACAGGTGGGAATAAATATAGGCTGAGGTTAGTCCACGCTCGGGATTACATGGCTGAGGCGTGACTCGTGACCACGTTCATGCAACATCCCTTTAAATAGAGTTCCTGAAAGAATGGGGGGGGGGGGCGCCTGTGACCAAACCCCCCCCCCCCCCCGGATGTTTTTCCCGTCGCTCTCCGGGGGCGCTGACCATAGCGGGTGATGTTGGGAAACCGGATGCAAATGTCTTAATCTGTGTTTGTGTTGGACCGCAGCGGAGTTAAAGTTTAGCTCGTGTTCCCCGGAGCAGAGAGTGCGGTCACACCGGGGTCAGGGATCAACCCGGACCACCCCATCCCCCAACACAGCGCATTTCTTTTCTTCAGGGGGATTATTTTTCGAGGGTCGGTCCTTCTAGAACTGATCATTGTTTAGTACTGGGATGGTTCACCCCCCCCCCCCCCCCACCCCCCCTCCGCCTCCTCTTCATAGAGAACATTCTCAGGGCACCTCTCATCCCACTCATAGCGCCAATTGTACAGGGGAGGGGGGCTTTTCTAAACCGGCCCCCATCGTGGCAGTGCCCGATGGGGGGGAGCTGTTCTCGGCCAGGCTCCCTCTGTGGCCCCTTACCCCCCCGTCCTGGCAGTGCCCGCTGGGGAGCTGTTCTCGGCCAGGCTCCCTCTGTGGCCCCTTACCCCCCTGGCCCCCGTCCTGGCAGTGCCCGCTGGGGAGCTGTTCTCGGCCAGGCTCCCTCTGTGGCCCCTTACCCCCCTGGCCCCCGTCCTGGCAGTGCCTGCTGGGGGAGCTGTTGCCACAGGGGGAGCCTGGCTGACCCCTTACCCCTCTCCCACCTCGTCCTGGCAGTGCCTGCTGGGGGGGGGGGGGGGCAGTTCCCGGCCAGGCTTCCTCTGTGGCCCCTTACCCCCCAGACCCCTGTCCTGGCATTCCCCGTTTGGGGGGGGGGGGTTGTTCTCAGCCTGCCTGGTGCTCTGCCAGCTTCATTACATAACATTCATGTTCTTTTCCTGGAAGTCGGAGTTCTGCACCGATGTGACCTTCAGCACTAATTGCCAATAAACACGTCTCTGTTTACTGGGGGGGGGGGGGGGGAGGGGGTGACCAGGACGGCGTCACTTCTACACGGACCGGGATCGGCGGTTCCAACGTCTCATCTCCCGATGACGGGGGCAGAATAGAATCCCGGCCCCCGTGGTGCCACGCTTCACCCGCTTTGTACCATTAAACCTGCACAGGCTCTTGAAGTGTCTGTGCCCCAATAGAAATGTTCACAATTTTATGTCCGGTTTGTGGGAAGAGTTCATCTCACCCATAAATCATCCAATCTTCATTCACCGTATGGGGTCCGAGCAATCTACTCCTATAGACCGCTCCCTTCCCCCGAAATGGCTTCCTCTGATATCACCGCACACTGTGAGCTTCTCACCATGTGCATTAGAAGCTGCAGCAAGTCAGAGCTCCGCCCCATTTCCTGGTTGGAGGACATCCAGCATCATCTAGCCCTTTCCTCCCCAGCCTGACTCTCTCCCTGGCCCCGCCCCTTGTTCATTTGGTTTTTAGTTTGGCTCATTTGGTTCGGCATCACATGTGGGCGTTGGCTATGCAAATGCAACCTGACGAACGCCCACTCCTCCAGACTGACACCCACCCCAGGTCGCCATGACGACTAGGAATTGCACCCCGACTTTTATCAGCCCGTTCACAGGGATGCCACCTGATTGGTTCCACAGGGATGCCACCTGATTGGTTCCACAGGGTAAAGTGCCCTCCCCTAAAAAATCGTCACATTGGGGATTATAAGTAGTGAAGTAAAAAAATGAGTTGCACATAAAATTGTGCCCCCCTCCCCCCCCCCACACACACGTACAACCGCTACACATGGAAACATGGATTGCGATGCACACGTTACATCACACGCAAACCGCCTCCTAGACTCAGCTAATTGGTCAAGCCCTGCACCCACAAGGCATTTTGATATTTGCATAACTCCTCCCACTGCTTGTATCAGGACTCGAGAGGACTGAGGTAGCGGGATGATTTCAGGACGCTAAGTACAGCCCCCTGCTGGCCCCTCCCACCATGATCTGCCTGCATTGCATAGAGCAGCACAGAGACCCGGTGATGACATCACAGTGTGATAAAATAAGATATGCAATAAAAACAGGTTTTAAAAAAAAAAAAAAAAAGGTAATTAGTATATTGGTGGGTGGGGGGGTGGGGAAGACGACATATAAAGAGGTCAGACTTCAGCTGGAGGTCTCGTTAGACGTTGTCAGTTGATGATCTGAGTGTCTGAGGAGCTCAGCTGCCGTCTGTCTGGATTGGAGCATTTGGTGGACAGACAGCCCCCCCCCCCCCGCCCCCCCCCCCCCCAGACATGGGAGCCCCCGGAGATCTCCAGATGTGGAGACGATTCCCAGCCTCCGGCGGAGGGACTTTCCTGCTGATTCACCCAAAAAATTAACCCTTCCCTGGCCCCATGTCTGGGAACACATTGTTGGGTCCGCCCCCCGGAATCACAGCCACTCACACTTTCCTCATATCGGGGGTTTAACCACTTGGGTCAGTTCAGGAAGTTCCACCCCCTCCAACCCCCTTCATAGATAATGGGGGTCGCCCGACACAGATAAGAAAATCTGAACCGGGGGGGGGGGGGGGGGGGGGGGCTCCAATGATGCAATGGGGTCTTGGGAGGGTGTCTATGGGAATGTTTGACCATTCTTCCAGAAGAGCATTTGTGAGGTCAGGCACTGATGTTGGATGAGAAGGCCTGGCTCGCTGTCTCTGTTCTAATTCATCCCAAAGGTGTTTCAGGTTGAGGTCAGGACTCTGTGCAGGCCAGTCAAGTTCCTCCACCCAAACTCGCTCATCCATGTCTTTATGGACCTTGCTTTGTGCACTGGTGGGCAGTCATGTTGGGAACAGGAAGGGGCCGTCCCCAAACTCCTCCCACAAAGTTGGGAGAATGAAATTGTCCAAAATGTCTTGTTATGCTGACTCCTCAAGAGTTCCCTTCACTGGAACTAAGGGGCCAAACCCAACCCCTGAAAAACTCCTCCCCCCCCCCCAACCATAATCCCCCCCCCCCTCCACCACCAAATGATTTGGACCAGTGCACAAAAAGCAAGGTCCATAAAAACATGGATGAGCGAGTTTGGGGTGGAGGAACTTGACTGGCCTGCAGAGTCCTGACCTCAACCCCATAGAACATCTGTGGGATGAATTAAAGCGGAGACTGTGAGCCAGGCCTTCTCCTCCAACATCAGTGCCTGACCTCACAAATGGGCTTCTGGAAGAATGGTGAAACATTCCCATAGACACCCTCCTAAACCTTGTGGACGGCCTTCCCAGAAGAGGTGAAGCTGTTATATCTGCAAAGGGCCAACTCGATATTGAACTCTCCGGACTAAGACTGGGGGGGTCATTAGAGGTCATGTGTGTGTAAAGGCAGGCGTCCCAATACTTTTGGTTATATAGTGTATATTATTCCCTGTCCTCGTGTTTCCAATCGATGGTCCCTATCTCATACATCAGTCCCCGCCATTGAGGAGCTTGAAATTGAAGGTCCCCGTCTCTCATACACATTGGGGCCAATTATCCTACCAGCATGTGGAGTGCGGGAGGAGATCGGAGGAGATCAATAAACACATGAAGAGCGCGCCGACTCCATGCCAGTCTTCCATGAGGAACTCCATCAAAGGTCCCCCCCCGAGATCTTCACCTAAAGAGGTGTATGAAGGGTCTGATCTCCGGTACTTCCGCCAACAAATCCGACATTTACCATACAGTGAACTTTCCTCGCCATTCGATGAAACGAGCGCCAATTCCAGCATCCCGCGAGATCCTCAAATACCGATATAGATATAGAGTTGTCACCACATATGAATTACGGGTTCCAAGGCTGGTTTAATGTAGATGAGGCACCAAGTGAGATTAATCACCACCCTAATCAATCACCACCCTGATCACCCCCCTGATCACCACCCTAATCAATCACCACCCTGATCACCACCCTGATCACCACCCTAATCGCCACCCTGATCACCACTCTGATCACCACTCTGATCACCACCCTAATCGCCACCCTGATCACCACTCTAATCGCCACTCTGATCACCACTCTGATCGCCACCCTAATCGCCACCCTGATCACCACTCTGATCACCACCCTGATCACCACCCTAATCGCCACTCTGATCGCCACCCTAATCGCCACCCTGATCACCACTCTGATCACCACCCTAATCGCCACCCTGATCACCACTCTGATCACCACCCTAATCGCCACCCTGATCACCACTCTAATCGCCACTCTGATCACCACTCTGATCGCCACCCTAATCGCCACCCTGATCACCACTCTGATCACCACTCTGATCACCACCCTAATCACCACTCTAATCGCCACTCTGATCACCACTCTGATCGCCACCCTAATCGCCACCCTGATCACCACTCTGATCACCACCCTGATCACCACCCTAATCGCCACTCTGATCGCCACCCTAATCGCCACCCTGATCACCACTCTGATCACCACCCTAATCGCCACCCTGATCGCCACTCTGATCACCACCCTGATCACCACTCTGATCACCACCCTAATCGCCACCCTGATCACCACTCTGATCACCACTCTGATCGCCACCCTAATCGCCACCCTGATCACCACTCTGATCACCACCCTAATCGCCACCCTAATCGCCACTCTGATCACCACCCTGATCGCCACCCTGATCGCCACCCTGATCACCACTCTGATCACCACCCTGATCACCACTCTGATCACCACTCTGATCGCCACCCTAATCGCCACCCTGATCGCCACTCTGATCGCCACCCTAATCACCACTCTGATCACCACCCTGATCGCCACCCTGATCGCCACTCTGATCACCACCCTAATCGCCACCCTGATCGCCACCCTAATCACCACCCTAATCACCACTCTGATCACCACCCTAATCACCACCCTAATCACCACTCTGATCACCACCCTAATCGCCACCCTGATCGCCACTCTGATCACCACCCTAATCGCCACCCTGATCGCCACCCTAATCGCCACCCTGATCGCCACCCTGATCGCCACTCTGATCGCCACCCTAATCACCACCCTGATCACCACTCTGATCGCCACCCTGATCGCCACCCTGATCGCCACTCTAATCACCACCCTGATCACCACTCTGATCGCCACCCTGATCGCCACCCTGATCGCCACCCTGATCACCACCCTGATCACCACCCTGATCACCACCCTGATCGCCACTCTGATCACCACCCTAATCACCACTCTGATCAGCCACAGAACCTGAGTCATTAATGTGTTCTAAAGGGATGAGGCTCTAATATAGATGCGGCGGGTGAACGCGGCATTGTCTAGTCCTGGAACGGTGAATGTTGGAAGATTTGGCCACTCTGAACTCAACGTTTCCAGTCACACATTCGCTGCCCATATTGACCAACCGGCAGATTGAAATGTCCCCGGCTCCGGATTGGCGGCCGCTTTACTCCTATTTGCCGGAATTCTTAATAAGAGGACTTCTCCGAAGTATTGGGTAACCGGGCGGGTTCTGTCTTCTCAGGAGAAGCTTCTAAATCGACAACGAGCTCCAATAGCTAAAGAGCGACTTATTAAATCATCTGAGTCTATTATATTTTTATTTCTGCAGCGCTTTATCAACTGTTGGGGCAGATGGTGAGGCCGCCATCTTGGGCGCGCTCGGTAGAATGTCATGCCAGGGCTAGTTTTAGACACGGGCACCGTATTGGCACCTGGGGGGGCAGAATTGGAGTACCTTGAGGGAAGCACGGGGAGAACATGCAAACTCCATGCCGATAGGGTCCTGACCATCAAACCACGGACCCCGGTGCTTCAAGACAGAGGAGGTGACCACTAAGCCACGGGGAACTATAAGGTGGCAGTAAGTTGTGGACCAATGATTGGGATGTCGTATAGCAGGAGGAGGTTGTATGATTGGGGCCCTTACCCTCCCCCTCCCCCAACCTCCATCATTACCATCTCCTAACCTTTCCCCAATCACCCCCTACATGTCCCCCTGCCCTCGTCTTGTTGTGGGGGGGTCGGGGTGGTTGATTTGCTCAGTTTATGAATTTGATTTCTGCATGGCACAGGATCCGGGTCAGGCCCAGTCTTTGAGGCAAGTGGAAGATATGAAGCGGGTACGTAGACTGGCAGCCATGGCAGAACGTTGGTTGTGTCCTCATTGTCTTCTCATCAGTCTGTCCTCCTCGTCGGCATTGGTTGAGGTGTTGTGTCTGTAGGTTGTCTTTGTACCCCTCGGGGTCAGTCATGGCGGCTTTCATTGACCTCGGTTGCATCGTCTTTTGCTCACGTTATTCGTATTACTGAATTGTCTCCAGTTGGGAGTTTTTACCCCCCACCTGGAAGATCCAGAGGCTCCCCATTGACTCTTCCCTGGATCATGTTTCTTTTTCTCCTTTGCAGGGGGAAGCACTGCGGGTTATTTTGGTGAACCGATACCACGGGACCGTCAAACAAAGCGGAAGAAGGGAAAGCCTCACCAGCTTCGGGAACGGACCGCTAACCGGAGGCGTCGGTGGGAAGCCGGGTGGTGGAGGCAAGTCTCTCTCATTATGGAGATCCGATTGGCTGAAAGCTGCCCATACATTGGAGGAGGGATCTCCCAACTACGGCCCTCCAGCTGAACTACACGTCCCATGAGGCTCACAGACATGACTGGGCATGATGGGAATTGTAGTTCCTGAACAACTGGGGGGCCGTAGTTTGGAGACCCCCCCCGCACCAGAGGAATATTGTTCATAGATTTTGGTTTTCAAATCGCTGAGAAAAATCGATATTCATTTTCAAAGGCAGTGACCAGAGAATGTGGAGGAGCAGGACGGAATTATTCGTGACTAAGTTCAAGAAATTACATTTCTTCCAAAATTGAATGTTTTAAAAGCAAACGGCATTTTGAAATATTTGAACAAAGTCACCAAATAAGAATTTTAAAAAGAATGTTCGGATTGATGTAAAGTCCACCGAAACCGCATGGAAATACTAGAGACGCCCCCAAATCAATGGAGGACCATGGCCCCCAAACCATTGGTGTCAGTGGGATCATGGCCCCCCCCCCCCCCCCCCCCCCCCCCCCCCCCCCCCCCCCCCCCCCCCCCCCCCCCCCCCCCCCCCCCCCCCCCCGGAGGAAATGGCTTCTCGATTTATTGGGGTGAAGTGGGATAAGGGATCCCAGGAGAGATTAGCCCCCCCCAAAACCAGTGGGACCATGGGGGAGCCCTTCAATCTATTGGTGTCAGGGGGATCAGGTCCCTCTGGAGGAAATGGAGATATTATATTTATATAGATATCTATATCTATTCTCTATATATTGTATATTTCAGTTATACCGTATATACTCGAATATAAGCCGAGGCACCTAATTTTGCCACAAAAAATGGAAAAACTTATTGACTCGAGTATAAGCCTAGGGTGAGAAATGCGCAGCTCCTGTAAGTGGAAAAGAGGGTCAACAATGCCCATTTGCAGCCATAGGCCCCCCAAACTTCAAACTTGGTAGTTAAGGGTTGCCCCCTATCTGCAGCCAAAATTTTGGGGTCTCTGAACCCAAAGGGTCCTGAAATAACGTTGCTGCAAAGTCGGTTCGGAAAATGTCAAGCACTTTTCTGCAGCAGAGAATTACATTTTCTGAACCGATTTTGGGGCCCCGTAGTGCTAGGAACCCCATCTCTGTTGTAGTGTTGGTTGCACTGGGTTTGCACACCAAATTTGGGGTTCCTAGCACCAAGAGGCCCTGACATACGGGGGCCCCAAACCTGGGTCGGAAAATGTCATTTTCTGCTGCAGAAAAGTGCTTGACTCGAGTATAAGCCGAGGGGGGCACTTTCAGCACAATAAAATGTGCTGAAAAAACTCGGCTTATACTCGAGTATATACGGTATATATTGTATATTTTAGATATACCGTATATACTCGCATATAAGCCGAGGCACCCAATTTTACCACAAGAAAATGGGAAAACGTATTGACTTGAGTATAAGCCTAGGGTGAGAAATGTGCAGCTACTGTAAGTGGGGAAAAGAGGGTCAACAATGCCCATTTTCAGCCATAGGTCCCCGGAACTTCAAACTTGGATGCCCCCCTAGCTGCAGCCAAAATTTGGGGTCTCTGAACCCAAAGGGTCCGGAAAATGACATTGCTGCAGATGGACACAGTTGACCGACTTTGGGGCCCCGTTTCTCGGGGCCACTTAGTGCCAGAAACCCCAAATTTGGTGTGCAAACTCAGTGGAACCAACACTACAACATATTCAGATGGGGTTCCTAGCACCAAGTGGCCCTGAGATACGGGGCCCTAAAGTCGGTTCAGAAAATGTCAAGCACTTTTCTGCAGCAGAGAATGACATTTTCTGAACCGACTTTAGGGCCCCGTATCTCGGGGCCACTTGGTGCTAGGAACCCCATCTGAATATGTTGTAGTGTTGGTTCCACTGAGTTTGCACACCAAATTTGGGGTTCCTAGCACCAAGTGGCCCCGAGATACGAGGCCCTAAAGTCGGGTCAGAAAAGGTCATTTTCTGCTGCAGAAAAGTGCTTGACTCGAGTATAAGCCCAGGGGGCATTTTCAGCACAAAAAAAAGTGCTGAAAAACTCGGCTTATACTGAGTATATAGGGTGTATATATACATCTCTATATAATTATATATATATATATTGTGTAATATAATTGTATTAAATTTTTTTGGACAAGCCCCCTGATGGTGATTCTCTTGTACCCGCAGGCGGCTCTAATGCGGGAAATTTAAGCCGAGGGGAGATGAGTATGTCTGATGTTCAGTGCCACCTCGATAAGGAAGGGGCTTCGGATCTCGTCATTGACCTCATCATGAACGCCACCAGTGACCGCGTGTTCCACGAGAGCATCCTTTTGGCGATTGCGCTTCTTGAAGGCGGTAATACGACTATTCAGGTGAGATCCAAATATCTGATCTGTGGGTCAGGAATTGTTCTTTGTGAGGGCCACACCATAGAAACGCAGTCCGGATGCTTTTCTGCATGCGCGTTTGATTCAGTCCAGTGCATTTGTGTTTTTGATGCTTTTTAAAGTGTTCCAGCGCGGGGAAAAATGCAGCATGCTCTACTTTGTTTATTTATTTTTTTTGCTGGAACGGCAAGCACTGGTGTGAATTACGCCATTAGAAACCATATAAACTTCTTTCTATGCGTTTTTGATGCAGAAAAAACTGCACTGGACTGCATGTGGTGTGAATTGGCCCTTGTTGCGGGAAGAGGAATGTCCGGTATTCTGCTGTATATCCCCCCCCCCCCCCCCCCCCTGCAAGGTCTCGGAGTCGAGTTTATTGAAGATGTTTTTCCTCTTCGTCGTTATTTGTGACTAAAATAGAAAGGAACTCCGGGCAAAAATTGTTCTCATTTTTTCTCTAAAAGACAAATTTCCCAATCGTGACAAACCCCTTCATTACACGTGTCACTTCTTCTTCTTCTGAAGAAATGTCATTACATTGTATCATTCTTCAAGCTGTGGCCAAATGTCAGCCGCTCTCTTGCGCAGTCATGTGACGCTGAACACAAACAAAATGTGTATTTTTTTTCCGCACAAATAGAGC
>CM053032.1:1407500-1532500 GCA_028564925.1 Lithobates sylvaticus | reverse complement strand
TCCCATCCCGCCTTTTATCAGCACCGTGTGACAGCGCCCTTCCCATCCCGCCTCCTATCAGCACCGTGTGACAGCGCCCTTCACATCAGCACCGTGTGACAGCGCCCTTCCCATCCGCACCATGTGACAGCGCCCCTTCCCATCCGCACCATGTGACAGCGCCCCTTCCTTCCTCTCTCCGCAGCATTCCTTCTTCTGCCGCCTCACCGAGGACAAGAAGTCGGAGAAGTTCTTTAAAGTTTTCTTCGATCGGATAAAAGTCGCCCAACAGGAAATCAAAGCCACCGTCACGGTGAACACCAGCGACCTCGGCAGCAAGAAGCGCGATGAGGAGCAATCTGAGAGGGAGACCCCGCACCGCAAGAGAGGTGGGGGGAGGGGCGATGGGGGGGGGAGGGGCTGATGGAGGGAAGTCCAGCCCAATTGGAGGCAGTATTCTGAAGGGGTTAAGTCTGGTGTGCAGTTGTGGGCGGTAGTAGCGTGTAGTTGGGCCCCGCCAATAGTCTGCAAAGGCTGAAGCAGGGCTGTACAGAGGAAAAAATTAGCACCCCCCCCCCCCCCCAAGTTTTATCTCCTCATGTTAGCTCAGTCATTAGAAAGGGGTCACTCCCCCGGAAAATCTTTCACTGGACCCCCCCTCCCCCCACCTTATCTTCTCACCTTGTGACTTGCTATGTTGAAGTCTGATCATTGATGGGGAGAAGAGACTGAGGAAATGCTTCCTTATACCTGCAGCAGACTGATAACATGTCAAGCTAGGCAAAGTTTACAATGTACGGTCTGATCACTGGGGGAGGGGAGACTGAGGACCTAGTCACTGATTGGAGGAGGTTTTCCTAACATGTCGGGAACTTTTTCTCTTCAGCCCAGGAGGCCGGGTTTCAGATCACGGAAGAGGCGAAGGATCAGCTGATTGAGGCCACTGTCGCCACCAAGAAGGCTTTCAACTCCTTCCGCCGGGAAGCCGACCCGGACGACCATTTCTCCGCTAATGAGGGAGGATTGGCCGAGAAAGGGCGGGACGAGCTGGAAATGAGCCCCATCATAATCATCATGCAGCCAATCCTGCGCTTCCTACAGCTGCTCTGCGAGAACCACAACAGGGACCTGCAGGTAAGTTGTGAATGGAGGGGGTGGGGACATCTCCCCATTGTGGGAGGGGCAGAGACACAAACTACTACAGGGAAATCTCCCCATTGTGGGAGGGGCAGAGACACAAACTACTGGGGAAATCTCTCCATTGTAGGAGGGGCAGAGACACAAACTACTGCAGGGAAATCTCCCATTGTGGGAGGGGCAGAGACACAAAATACTGCAGGGAAATCTCCCCATTGTAGGATGGGCAGAGACACAAACTACTGCAGGGAAATCTCCCCATTGTGGGAGGGGCAGAGACACAAACTACTGGGGGAAATCTCCCCATTGTGGGAGGGGCAGAGACACAAACTACTGCAGGGAAATCTCCCCATTGTGGGAGGGGCAGAGACAAACTACTGCAGAAAATCTCCCCA
Source organism: Lithobates sylvaticus (assembly GCA_028564925.1). Classification (NCBI taxonomy): domain Eukaryota; kingdom Metazoa; phylum Chordata; class Amphibia; order Anura; family Ranidae; genus Lithobates; species Lithobates sylvaticus. Next base: position 1,530,989 of record CM053032.1, on the reverse strand, counting down.
TTGTGGGAGGGGCAGAGACACAAACTACTGGGGGAAATCTCCCCATTGTGGGAGGGCAGAGACACAAACTACTACAGGAAAAGCTCCCCAGTGTGGGAGGGGCAGAGACACAAACTACTGCGGGAAATCTCCCCATTGTGGGAGGGGCAGAGACACAAACTACTGCAGGGAAATCTCCCCATTGTGGGAGGGGCAGAGACACAAACTACTGCAGGGAAATCTCCCCATTGTAGGAGGGGCAGAGACACAAACTACTGCAGGGAAATCTCCCCATTGTGGGAGGGGCAGAGACAAACTACTGCAGAAAATCTCCCCATTGTGGGAGGGGCAGAGACACAAACTACTGGGGGAAATCTCCCCATTGTGGGAGGGGCAGAGACACAAACTACTACAGGAAAAGCTCCCCAGTGTGGGAGGGGCAGAGACACAAACTACTGCGGGAAATCTCCCCATTGTGGGAGGGGCAGAGACACAAACTACTGCAGAAAATCTCACCATTGTGTGAGGGGCAGAGACACAAAACTACTGCAGGAAATCTCCCCATTGTGGGAGGGGCAGAGACACAAACTACTGGGGGAAATCTCCCCATTGTGGGAGGGGCAGAGACACAAACTACTGGGGGGAAATCTCCCCATTGTGGGAGGGGCAGAGACACAAACTACTGCAGGAAATCTCCCCATTGTGGGAGGGGCAGAGACACAAACTACTACAGGAAATCTCCCCATTGTGGGAGGGGCAGAGACACAAACTACTGCAGGAAATCTTCCCATTGTGGGAGGGGCAGAGACACAAACTACTGCAGGAAATCTTCCCCATTGTGGGAGGGGCAGAGACACAAACTTCTCCAGCAAATCTCACCATTGTGGGAGGGGCAGAGACACAAACTTCTCCAGCAAATCTCACCATTGTGGGAGGGGCAGAGACACAAACTACTGCAGGGAAATCTCCCATTGTGGGAGGGGCAGAGACACAAACTACTGCAGGGAAATCTCCCCATTGTGGGAGGGGCAGAGACACAAACTACTGCAGGGAAAATCTCCCCATTGTGGGAGGGGGCAGAGACACAAACTACTGCAGGGAAATCTCCCCATTGTGGGAGGGGCAGAGACCCCAACTACTCGGGAGATGGGGAGGGGCATCTCACCACTGGCAAAAAAAGCCATTGTGTGATTGAATGCTCTGGTGCCCATCCCTAATCAATATATTAGTTTTGAAGTGACCCTTTAAGTGAAAAACATTATTTTGCACATCTGACATATAATTGCGCTCCTGTGACAGTCCAGCTGCGGAGGTCACCCACATGAATAATCTAATTTTGCTTTTGATGATCTAGGTTTGTCTTTATTAGCTGGGGGGGAGGGGTCTCACTGTGGGACTATCAAGACACATGAGTCCGACATTGTCCGCTGAGCTCCACTTAGAACTAAATATCACGTCTGGGGTGGACTGACCCTCTAAATACATTTCCAGTCGCATTGATTGCATTTGTTTATTATTTCTACAGAACTTCCTGCGCTGCCAGAACAACAAGACCAACTACAACCTGGTGTGCGAGACGCTGCAGTTCCTGGACTGTATCTGCGGCAGCACCACGGGGGGCCTGGGCCTGCTGGGCCTCTATATCAACGAGAAGAACGTGGCCCTCATTAACCAGACGCTGGAGAGCCTGACGGAGTACTGCCAGGGCCCGTGCCATGAGAACCAGGTGTGTATTGCTGGGGCCCGCTGTCTGATTGGCCCGTCTCTGTACACATTACGTAAGGGCACTGCGCACATGTTGGGTGATTCCTGGAACGCTCTGTGACTTGTTATGTAATGTGCCGCTCTGGGGACACGCCTCAGGATGCCGTCCTGTACACGGCGTGCTTCGAAAGCCGTGGCACCACGGGCGTGCCTGGCACCCAGACTGCCGTCCCTCGCCCGCGCCGAGTCTGTACAAAGTGTGAAAGTTCTGAGGTGGAAGAGTCGCTCAGCCGGTCTGGGTAGACGGGATCCTGCCAAGGACAAAGACTTGGCTTAGGGAATGGAGACTCAGGAACACGGGCACAACGGGCACAACTAGACTAAAGTCTGCAGAATTATCGTCTTCACTATATAACATTGGTGGTGGGAGAACGATCGTCTGTAGATTCTGCAAATTCTAGCAATGTGTCCGACATCCTCCGAGCATCTCATGGGCAACGCCACCTACTATATACATCATATTTGATAATTCTATGGCCATGTGGAGGGATGAGGCCCCCCCTCCGTGTGTCACCCAGATATTAGATCTGCTCTTTCATGGGAGGTAAATGTGGGGACACAATACCAGGAGACGCTGCTTCAGATTGTTTAAAAGTCCATCGATCGATTTCTGGCCCAGGACTAAATATTAACCTCTGATAGAATTCTCTGGGACATCTCTGGGTATGAAGTCTATGGGGGGGGGGGGGGGGGGGGGGCTCTTCATCTCTCCCCCAAACTAAAATCTGGTCAGCTGGTCCCTCACAAGGAAGGCCTCACCCCCTTCTAGAGGAAGTTGGCTTTTGTATGAAATGGGGGGGGGACAGTAATTAAGAAACCCCCCCTTATTTTTAATTCAGATGCCGCTTCAAAGCGCCCCCCCCCCCCCCCCCCCAGGTGTGTGTTATATAAATCAAATCATACGTTTTTTAATGTTGCATTTTAAAGTGCAAGTTCACCCCCCCCCCCTCCAAAACGCTAAAAAAGACATACACTACCCCCACCCCCTCCCACCTCTGGCAGCTAGGTAGGAAGTATTTCTGGACAGCCGCACTCCGAAAAAAATTGGCTTTTATTTAAAAAAAAAAAAACACCGGATCAAAAATACATTCCACAGCAGAACGGTGAGCACTGTGTGTAGTGTGAAACGCGTCGGCTCTTATGTCCGTTCTGCTGTGGCATGTATTTTTGATCCGGTGTTTGTTTTTTAATAAAAGGCAATTTTTTCGGAGTGCGGCTGTCCAGAAATGCTTCCTATCACCCCCTCCTTCCCCCTCCTTCCTTGATTCCTGGACTCCGGCAGCTAGGTGGTGGGATCTGATGTCACTGCACAGCATGGAGCTGAGTGTAATCTGAGTCCTGAGTGGAGGGAATGGACAAACCCCCCCCCCCCCCCCCCCCCCCCCCCCCCACCCCCCCCACCACACACACACACACACACACACACACACACTCTCATAGGGAAACATATGCAGCTTAGGCTGTCAATCACCTGCTGTGTGCTGGGGGGGGGGTGTCCCCATAGGCTGTCAGTGACTCCTGCAGATATCCGAGGCACGAGAGAGCAGTCAAGGATCGCACTCGGTGCTTTCAATGAAGTCAAATACACACTATAGAGCAGCGATAGGCAACCTCCAGCTGTTGTGAAACTACAAGTCCCATGAGACATTGCGAGACCCTGACAATCACAGGCGTGACTCCTAGAGGGAGAGGCATGATGGGATTTGTAGTTTCGCCACAGCTGGAGGGCCGAGGTTGCCCATCGCTGCTATAGAGGGATATTCTTTGTTCATTCCTGAGTGACCCATTGGGTCCCCCTTGGCAGTGCCCGGCTCCCCCAACATTTCCTAATTAAAAGCTTGCGTAGAAAATGGCCTGAAAAAAAAGGATTCCTCTTCTATGGATCTCAATGGGGGGGGGGGGGGGGGATTGGTGGATTTTCTCCTCCGCCAAGCTTTGTACGGCCGGCCCTGCAGACGTGTCGGAGCAGAAACTTTGTAGCAAATATTTTTATCTGAGTTGTGATTTCTCTGGTTTTGTTACTTGGAATGTTTTCTAAGTTGCCTGTATTGTGTTCTACCTGCTGGTGTGACCTAACCTTCTCCTGTACCCCTCAGAACTGCATCGCCACCCACGAGTCCAACGGCATCGACATCATCACAGCATTGATCCTGAATGACATCAACCCGCTGGGCCGCAAGAGGATGGACCTGGTGCTGGAGCTCAAGGTGGGAACCGCCGCATGTCTTCTGGCCCCATCCTCCGTGTGCTTTGGGTTGCCCCCCCCCCCCCCCCCCCCCCCATCCCCCATATGGTCACTTTAATTTTTCTTCCTGTGGAAAAAAAAAATCTAAATTGAGAGGCCATGATGTCATCACTTTCTCTGCTTCTCTATGCAATGCAGGCAGATCATGGCTGGTGGGCGGGGCCAGCAGGGGGCTGTACATGGCTTCAAGAGCCCTCAGCCCTGATGCAATCGGTGGGAGGAGTTATGCAAATATTAAAATGCCTTGGTGGGTGTCAGTTTGGAGGAGTGGGCGTTCCCAGGTATTTGTAGTTGGCTTACTCTAAAATAAGTGTCTACCGGCGCAAATTAAAATAATATTATAATCAAACCATCCAAATTTGTGAAGATGTGTGAATTTGTGTGGTGTGCTGCAGTCAAATAAGGTTCTACTAAGATTAAAACCTGTAAAAAAGTATGAGAAAAAAAATATATAAAAAATATATATGTGTTGACTGCGCTCCCTTGTGTTATGTGTTTTTAAAGTGCTTCAAGCAAAATATGCATTTAAATATACCACAATAAATTTATAAGTTTGTATACATTAGTGATAATAGAAGTAATAATAATAATTAATAAAAAATCAATAAAAATCAATATTTTCTTCTGCTGTTCACCCGTGACTTCCAATATTAATTATTACGTGCCAAAAAAACAAAATTAATTTAGGCAAAACAAACCAAACGAAACCAAAAAACAACAAAACAATAAATGTCCGTAGTAATTTCTGCTGGTGCTGAGAAAGCAATCTTCAGCATAAAAGTGTTTCAATCTTCCTAATTCCTGTGTCCGTGCTTCCTTTATCCACCACTATAGTGACGATACCACCATAAGAATTGGCCACTCACCAGATGTTAATATATTGAATGCCTTTGGTTCATTAGTAGGGATAACCACTCCACTCCTCTCAGGTCTGTGCTGTTTCCAATATACAGATTTACCAATGTCCAACCTCATAAAAAATGAACAACGATCATTGCGCAGTATGTCTGTGCTTTTTTTTATAAAAAAGGTAAAAACAAATGGGTTCACTCACATTTTTAAGTGCCTATCAGTTGGCACCAACTTATCCAGCCGCTCGAATGGGTACAGATAGCTGAGGGTATTGCCTGTCTCTCCTGTGCAATACCCTCAGCTATCTGTACCCATTCGAGCGGCTGGATAAGTTTGGTGCCAACTGATAGGCACTTAAAAATGTGAGTGAACCCATTTGTTTTTACCTTTTTATAAATAAAAGCACAGACATACTGCGCAATGATCGTTGTTCATTTTTTATGAGGTTGGACATTGGTAAATCTGTATATTGGAAACAGCACAGACCTGAGAGGAGTGGAGTGGTTATCCCTACTAATGAACCAAAGGCATCCATTATATTAACATCTGGTGAGTGGCCAATTCTTATGGTGGTATCGTCACTATAGTGGTGGATAAAGGAAGCACGGACACAGGAATTAGGAAGATTGAAACACTTTTATGCTGAAGATTGCTTTCTCAGCACCAGCAGAAATTACTACGGACATTTATTGTTTTGTTGTTTTTTGGTTTCGTTTGGTTTGTTTTGCCTAAATTAATTTTGTTTTTTTGGCACGTAATAATTAATATTGGAAGTCACGGGTGAACAGCAGAAGAAAATATTGATTTTTATTGATTTTTATTAATTATTATTATTACTTCTATTATCACTAATGTATACAAACTTATAAATTTATTGTGGTATATTTAAATGCATATTTTGCTTGAAGCACTTTAAAAACACATAACACAAGGGAGCGCAGTCAACACATATATATTTTTTATATATTTTTTTCTCATACTTTTGTAGTTGGTTTACGCCCACATGTGATGCTGAGCCTCTGATTGAAAGAATTGAAATCCAATGAAGGGGAGGAAATTGCTAAATGATACCCGATGTTCTCAAGCCAGGAAAGGAGGCGGGGCTCTATCTGACTGGCTGCAGCTTCTAATGCACATGGTGAAAAGCTCACAGTGTGCGGTGATATCAGCGCAAGCCATTTCAGTCCCGGAGAGGAACCGGTACACCTGTGCAAGCCTGAAGGGGGGAGGGGCTGGTACACCTGTGCAAGCCTGAAGGGGGGAGGGGCCGGTACACCTGTGCAGGCATGAAGGGGGGAGGGGCCGGTACACCTGTGCAAGCCTGAAGGGGGGAGGGGCCGGTACACCTGTGCAGGCCTGAAGGGGGGAGGGGCCGGTACACCTGTGCAGGCCTGAAGGGGGGAGGGGCCGGTACACCTGTGCAGGCCTGAAGGGGGGAGGGGCCGGTACACCTGTGCAGGCCTGAAGGGGGGAGGGGCCGGTACACCTGTGCAGGCCTGAAGGGGGGAGGGGCCGGTACACCTGTGCAGGCCTGAAGGGGCCGGTTCACCTGTGCAGGCCTGAAGGGGGGAGGGGCCGGTACACCTGTGCAGGACTGAAGGGGGGTGTTATCGGTGTAGTAGCTTGTTTTCTAGAAAAGGAGACACAGAATAACTTTCCAGGGTGGCTGCGCTGCCTTGCAGAATTCCCTGGGGCCGCAGTGTAGCCACCCTGACCTGCATGCTGCTCCCAGCTGGGACCAGTAAAAAGTCTGTAGAAGCAGAACATGTGTGAGCTGTACAGGACGCTGCAAGGGATCATGGGACATGTAGTCTACACATTGTCAGGTGATGGTGGCGGGCACAGTGCGCGCTCCTTCCTGGGAAGTATGGGTAAGCGGCGCGCAGTGATTGCGGCGCAGAGTTGTATTACGTTGATCTTGTGCTAAAATGGTAAAATCCGTGTTTTGGGAGCAAAATATTTCTAAAAACTTTTAAAAGTGCAACACTGAAAAATGACTTTTATTTTTTGCCTTCCTCATTGATTTTGGCATTTTGTGTAAGGGGCAAAACTTTGCAAAATCTTCAGATATTTTATTTTTTTCTCCCAAGTTTCAGGGAAATGAGCTCTTAATTTTGCTTTGAAGGGGCGGGGGATGGAGGGGGGATGGAGGGGGGATGGGCGGGGGATGGACGGGCACAGCGCAGGTTTGCTCGGCACCTCCGGCCGCGCTCTGTAATCTCCTTTCCTGATGATTGGTCCTGGTGGTTTCGGGTGACGGCGGTGTTTGTGTTCCGCAGATTTGTTATGTAATTCTCACGTAAGTGAAATCCATCTTCTTGGCCTCGGCGTCTCTCTCCTGCGTCATCCACCGGCCGGCATGAAATGTGATTTGTAGCAGTCTGGATTCCTGCTGGGGGTGGGGTCAGGGATCGGCCTGTTATATCACCGGACCCCGCTGATACAATGTTACCTCACCGGACCCCGCTGATACAATGTTACCTCACCGGACCCCGCTGATACAATGTTACCTCACCGGACCCCCGCTGATACAATGTTACCTCACCGGACCCCCGCTGATACAATGTTACCTCACCGGACCCCCGCTGATACAATGTTACCTCACCGGACCCCGCTGATACAATGTTACCTCACCGGACCCCTGCTGATACAATGTTACCTCGCCGGACCCCCGCTGATACAATGTTACCTCGCCGGACCCCGCTGATAGAATGTTACCTCGCCGGACCCCGCTGATAGAATGTTACCTCACCGGACCCCTGCTGATACAATGTTACCTCGCCGGACCCCGCTGATACAATGTTACCTCACCGGACCCCGCTGATAGAATGTTACCTCACCGGACCCCGCTGATAGAATGTTACCTCACCGGACCCCGCTGATAGAATGTTACCTCACCGGACCCCCGCTGATACAATGTTACCTCACCGGACCCCCGCTGATACAATGTTACCTCGCCGGACCCCCGCTGATACAATGTTACCTCGCCGGACCCCCGCTGATACAATGTTACCTCGCCGGACCCCGCTGATAGAATGTTACCTCGCCGGACCCCGCTGATAGAATGTTACCTCGCCGGACCCCGCTGATACAATGTTACCTCACCGGACCCCGCTGATACAATGTTACCTCACCGGACCCCCGCTGATACAATGTTACCTCACCGGACCCCCGCTGATACAATGTTACCTCACCGGACCCCCGCTGATACAATGTTACCTCACCGGACCCCCGCTGATACAATGTTACCTCACCGGACCCCGCTGATACAATGTTACCTCACCGGACCCCGCTGATACAATGTTACCTCACCGGACCCCGCTGATACAATATCACTAATTATCTAATTTCACTCATAATATTCCTGGGAGTAAATGTTACATTCCATTGTTCTGTATAACCACATGGAGCTCTTCACATAATTTACCCATCACCCCCCCCCACCACATAATATAACCATCGTCCCACCCCCCCTCCCCCACATAGTGGCCCCTTCCACAGCGCTCTCTCTCTGTGCAGGGAGGTCTTGTCTCCACCCCCTTCTGTAGTTTTTTGTAGTGGGTTGGGGTCTGCTGGGCCCCTCCCACAGCCATGCCCTTTTTCATTTGCGCACAGGGACTGGTCTGGTCTCCGCCCCTTCTATTTTTCTGTAGTGGGTAGAGCAGGGGTCTTCAAACTACGGCCCTCCAGTTGTTCAGGAACTACAATTCTCATCATGCCCAGTCATGTCTGTGAATGTCAGCGTTTTGCAATGCCTCATGGGATGTGTAGTTCTGCAACAGCTGGAGGGCCGTAGTTTGAGGATCCCTGGGGTAGAGCCTGCTTGGCCCCTCCCACAACTCTACTCCCTGCTATGTACAAAACAGTGATGTCACAGCTATTCTTTACAAGGTAATATCTAGGTTTGTCATCTGACTGAGCTCTGTTCAATCCATCATCGGAAAATGGAAAGAGTATGGCACAACTGCAACCTACCAAGACATGGCCGTCCACCTAAACTGACCGGGCCGGGCAAGGAGAGCATTCATCAGAGAAGAGCCAAGAGGTCCATGGTAACTCTGGAGGAGCTGCAGAGATCCACAGCTCAGGGGGGAGAGTCTGTCCACAGGACAACTATTAGTCGTGTTCTCCACAAATCTGCCCTTTATGGAAGAGTGACAAGAAGAAAGACATTGGAGAAAGAAAGTCATAAGAAGTCCTGTTTGTAGTTTGTGAGAAGCCATGTGGGGGAGGGGAGCAAACATGTGGAAGAAGGTGATCTGCTCACATGACACCAAAATTCAACTTTATGGCCTAAAAGCAAAACGCTATGTGTGGGGGAAACTAACACTGCCCATCCCCCTGAACACACAATACCCACTGTGAGACATGGTGGTGGCAGCATCATGTGGTGGGGATGGTTTTCTTCAGCAGGGACAGGGAAGCTGGTCAGAGGTGATGAGAAGATGGATGGAGACAAATACAGGACAATCTTAGAAGAAAACCTGTTAGTCTGCAAAAGACTTGTGTCTGGGGGGGGGGGGGGGGGGGGGGGGGGGGGGGGGGGGGTGGGGGGGGGGGGGGGGGGGGGGGGGGGGGGGGGGGGGGGGGGGGGGGGGGGGGGGGGGGGGGGGGGGGGGGGGGGGGGGGGGGGGGGGGGGGGGGGGGGGGGGTGGGTCGGGGGGGGGTGGGGGGGGGGGGGGGGGGGGGGGGGGGGGGGGGGGGGGGGGGGGGGGGGGGGGGGGGGGGGGGGGGGGGGGGGGGGGGGGGGGGGGGGGGGGGGGGGGGGGGGGGGGGGGGGGGGGGGGGGGGGGGGGGGGGGGGGGGGGGGGGTGGAGGGGGGGGGTGGGGGGGGGGGGGGGGGGGGGGGGGGGGGGGGGGGCGGGGGGGGTGGGAGGAGTTGGGGTGGGGGGGGGGGGGGGGGGGGGTGGGGGGGGGGGGGGGGGGGGGGGGGGGGGGTATGGGGGGGGGGGGGGGGGGGGGGGGGGGGGGGGGGGGGGGGGGGGGGGGGGGGGGGGGCGGGGGGGGGGGGGGGGGGGGGGGGGGGGGGGGGGGGGGGGGGGGGGGGGGGTCACCTTCCAGCAGGACAACGACCCGAAACATACAGCCAGAGCTACAATGGAATGGTTTAGATCAAAGCATATTCATGTGTTAGAATGGCCCAGTCACAGTCCAGGCCTAAATCCCATTGAGAATCTGTAGCAAGACTTGAAAATTGCTGATCACAGACGCTCTCCATCCAATCTGACAGAGCTTGAGATATTTTACAAAGAAGAATGGGCAGAAATGTCCTCTCTAGATGGGCAAAGCTGGTAGAGACACCCCCAAAAAGACTTGTAGAGAAAGGGGGTTCTACAAAGTATTGACTCCGGGGGGCGCCATACAAATGCCCTCCCCCCCACACTTTTCACACATTTATTTGTATCATTTATCATTTTCCTTCCACTTCACAATTATGTGCAACTTTGTGTTGGTCCATCACATAAAATCCCAATAAAATACATTTATGGTTTTTGGTTGTAACAAAATGTGGGAAATGTCAAGGGGTATGAATACTTTTTCCAGGCACTGTCGGCGCTCGGCTCGGACACCAAACTGGGAACTTTCAGTGATCTGTGAAATCTTGAAGCTGCCAAAGATTTGTTACTGAGCAGGAAGTGCAGCTCCGGGCACACCGCATCGGTTATGTAACCGCATAACATTACCTGTCAAAGAGACGTTTGTTACATTTCTCCGAGGACATGGCGAGTCTTCCGGGGGGGAGGGGGGGGGGACATGGCGAGTCCTCCGGGGGGGGGAGGGGGGGACATGGCGAGTCCTCCGGGGGGGGGACATGGCGAGTCCTCCGGGGGGGGGAGGGGCCCCAGATTGTCGCTGCAAATACTTTGCTGGAAGGACTTACAGGAAAATTGTGTTATTGTGTCTGAGAAACCGCCGTCATGTCACATGACCGGTATTTCATGTTCATCAGTGACTTCCAACCGGCGACTTTCACTTATTCTAAGGCTGCATTCACACCTGAGCGTAGCTTTTCAGGCAGAAAATCGCGCGAATTGCTTGGTTTTTTGCAGCGTTTTTACCGCGATTTGCTGCGTTTTTTACCGCGATTCGCCGCGTTTTTTACCGCGATTCGCCGCAAATTTTGTGCAGAGCAAAAGGTCACCAATGTAAAAAGAATAAAAACGCCCAAATCTGCCCGATTCGCGTGACAAAAAAGGGTCCGGAACCCTCCCCCCGACCATGCCGCCTTCTGATCTCCCCTCCAGGAGGGTGGTGCTATCTTTGTTCAGGCATCTTCCAGGGTCGCCATCGACTTCCTGGCCTGAGATGCCGTCCAGATCATCTGCTTTGTGGATTGGTTGGATTTGGTCAGCTAAAGGGAGCGTAAAGCGGAAGTCCCGCCCACATGTTTGACTCCTCCCCATCCAACACGAATCTGCATCCTTTATAATGAATTGACAATCTAATTTCACTTCCTCCTCTAGGGGGCCACGGTGCCGTGCGCCATTCCCGGTTTTGCATTGGCTCCTGGGAGATCTTGGCCAGCTTGGCGTCTATATGGAAATTCTTGGCCAGCTTGGCATTGCAAAAAAAAAATGTCTCCAGTAACATTTAACATTGGCGTCTATGGAAAATCTTGGCCAGCTTGACACGGCTGTGCCATGCTGACCCAAAATTGCACTGCACATGTGCGAGATCGGCAGGTGCCTGCTGGGTAGCCAGCATGCACGGAATCCAGGAAGGAGGACACTGTGGCTTCAGATGCCCACACTAAAGATGGCCGCCCTGTGCGGGAACTTCATAAAGTAAAACAACAATGCTGCACAGACAGAAAACTGGGCCTCGTTTACAGCCTTTGTTACATTCCCCGAAGGCACCACTAGGGGGATTTGTATCTTAAGTCATATTTTGTCCGGAGCTCCGCTTTAAGGAGGAACTCCATCTTTTTAAACTTCAGGTCCCCATTGCGTGTTGGGGAGGTTCCTATAGATGGGTGATTTATTGGCCAACGCTAAAAACAATCGCTAAGAGTAAACCAGTCCAGATTTTATATATATTCTGGTAAAAACAAGAATTTGGAATCCTCTCCACATTAAGCTTCCCGGTTTTTGTCCTTCCGCAATGCGTCCAGCTGGGGTGGGGGGGCAAAATCCCCAGGAGCCGCTTCACTCTCCATGCAGTGCAAAGGAAGGGGCCGCACTGTGATGTCACAAAGGTTCCAATGTTAATAGACCGCACACTATATCCCTCCATGCTAGGTCTGCCATGAACGTGTTTCACCTACCTTATGCTATGAACTATACAAGTGTGGATGGGTGAAATGCCTTGGCGCCATACTAATGAATGTTGTTTTGGCCAACATGAATTTGGGAAAACAAGAAATTGAAAATCCTCGTTGCATCAGCCTTGCCTGATTGTCCGCCCAACAATGCAGCCAGCTGGGTGCCAAAATCCAGGGAGCTCCTCCCACTTTCCATGCAGTACACGCCCCAACAAATAAAGGGGCCAAACTGCGATGACATCACAAAGGTTTGACCGGCAGCACAAACAACGTCCCTCTAACGCATTCCACCCATCCTACAATGCATCCCTACAACTGAACCCAGATGGGCGAAACGCGTTTTAGAAGAGACCCTAGGGTAGAAGACTATAGTGTCCTGCACATCAAACTCTTGAACGTTTTGATGTCATTGGGGTGCGGCCCCCTTTGTCCGTTGGGGGGTGCGGCCCCCTTTGTCCGTTGGGGGGTGCGGCCCCCTTTGTCCGTTGGGGGGTGCGGCCCCCTTTGTCCGTTGGGGGGTGCGGCCCCCTTTGTCCGGTGGGGGGTGCGGCCCCCTTTGTCCGGTGGGGGGTGCGGCCCCCTTTGTTTGGTGGGGGGTGGTGAAAACTGACACGTTTTGAGGGCTTCTCTGCTCCGGCTTTGTCAAAGCTTAGAAAATCGAGAAGCTGATTGATAACTTTGCCAACGGTGGGGGTTCTGTACACAGGGTATGGGGGGGGGGGGGGGGTTGTATAATTTGCCAGTTCTGAGGCTTTAATGGGGTATTTTTTTGGGGGGGGCACATTGGGTTCTAGAAGAGCCTCTTCTGACCCATTAGTAGAGATATTACCCCCCCCTCCCCTCCCCCCGGACGATGGTCCTCCATTCACAAACCTCTATTATCCTTTTTGTTGATTTCTTTGCAGGACTGACGCACTTCAACCAATTTGTAGATTTGAATAGGAATGTGTTTCCTGATCGCTCTGGAAATCACCTGAACGTCGCTCCGGGCCGAGCTGCATTCCTCCAGCGGGGTGGGGGGGGGGGGCGCATTCCGAGTCCCTTCCCAGCCTCGGAGGGGCAGTTTACCAGATAACAGGGTTACATAAGTTTTCTTTGCCCGAAGGTGCCATGAAGAGTGTGAAGTGACAATTGTGTACATTGGGACGGGGCGCTCCTAAAATGACAAATGGAGATCTGTCAGGGGGTATCATAGGGCTCAGAGCCCCCCCCCCCCCCCCCCCTATTGTGATGAGACTTTGGGCAGCGTGGCATGAAGTGCGAATGGGGAGTGCTTGGCATCATGACCATAACTTATTACCGGGGCAAGGGGTGGGCCAGAGGGCCAAGTGCCCTGGGTGCAGTGGCTAAGGGTCGAGGACCCGTCACCTCCTATTGCTGTCACATGGGATGTTTACATTCATTATAGACCCCAGATCTCTCCATAAAGAGGACCCGTCACCTCCTATTACTGTCACATGGGATGTTTACATTATAGACCCCAGATCCCTCCATAAAGAGAACCCGTCACCTCCTATTACTGTCACATGGGATGTTTACATTATAGACCCCAGATCCCTCCATAAAGAGAACCCGTCACCTCCTATTACTGTCACATGGGATGTTTACATTCAGTATAGACCCCGGATCTCTCCATAAAGAGGACCCGTCACCTCCTATTACTGTCACATGGGATGATTACATTCTGGTGACTTTCTGGCGGTTTTGCTCTAAAAATAGCGCTTATAAAGCTCCTGTAAACTGCCTCTTTTGCAGCCCAATGTGTGAGTGCCTGAGGGCTTTCACACTGGAGCGACTTGCGGGACTGGAAATTTTTTTTCCTGCAAGCAGGATCTTTGGGGCGGGTTGTATACAGCGCTCCTCCACCGCCCCTGCCCATTGAAATGAATGGGCGCCGCTTTCAAAGCGCATTAAAAGCATTTGTAAGCAGCACTAAGTGGGTGTTTTTTACCCCTTGTGGGGGGTTAATAGCTCCCCGCTAGCGGTGCCAGTGTGAAAGGGGTGTAAAAAAAAAATGTAGAGTAACAGTGTAAAAAAATTTAATAAAATGACTCTTATTAAAGTGCCCCCCATCTCCCTGTGCTAGCGTGCAAAGGTGAAGGCGCGTGTCGGTCCCGCATTCACACAAACAGCGATCATCCCACATGTGAGGTATGCCCGCGAACGTCAGATCATAGGTGGTCATTTTTTACACCAAACCTCCTCTGTACATCTAAAGTGGTAACCAGTAAAGGCTTTTAAAGTGTCGCATAGGGGTAGTAAAATGTACGTAGTTTGTCGCCATTGCGCAGCCATATGCCATTTTAAAGCATGACATGTTTGGTATCTATTTACTCGGCGTGACGTTTTTATTAAATTTTTTTCATTAAAATTCAAAAGTGTATTTTCCCCCCAAAAAATTACATTTGAAAAAACGCTGCACAAATACCGTCTTGCAAGAAAATTTGCAACACCCACCAATTTATTCTCTAGGCCTCTGCTTAAAAAAAAAAAGTTTGGAGGTTTGAAGTAATATTCGAGCAAAAATACTGATTTTTACATATAAACAAAGCGTCAGAAAAGACCGGCCTGGGAGTGGGTGAGGAAAATTCCTTTAATTCATTCTTATACAGTGCAGCAGGATGGGGTCATCGGGTGCCTAGGCACCATTGCAGTGACTACTTCCTGTTTTAGTGTATTATTTATTGTGTGCAATGAATTTGTTCTGTTCTGTTCTCTGGATACATCACATTTCTAATGCGGAAGGGAAGATTTTTATTTATTTATTTTTTTCCCCAGGAAAAATGTATTTCACTTCCACACTTGTCTCCCTTTGGTCTTGCACAGGTGTCCCGGCTCCTCCCCTTTGGTCTTGCACAGGTGTGCCGGCTCCTCCCCTTTGGTCTTGCGCAGGTGTGCCGGCTCCTCCCCTTTGGTCTTGCGCAGGTGTGCCGGCTCCTCCCCTTTGGTCTTGCGCAGGTGTGCCGGCTCCTTTCCTGGAATTAAATGTCTTCCTTTGTCACTGCACACTGTGAGCTTCTCACCATGTGCATTAGAAGCTGCAGCAAGGCAGATAGAGCCCCGCCCCATTCCCTGGCTGGAGGACATCCAGCATCATCTAGCTCCTTCCTCCCCAACCTGACTGCCCCAAGCTCTGCCCCTTTCATTGGATTTCAGTTCTTCCAATCACGGAGGCTCAGCGTCACATGTCCGTGGTTTAATGAGACAGGTTCTTTTTATTTTGCTCTCAAGCTCCTCGATTAAATGTTTTTTTTTTCTCCGCAGAATAACGCTTCCAAGCTGCTTCTCGCTATCATGGAAAGCCGACACGACAGCGAGAACGCCGAGCGCATTCTGTACAATATGAGGCCGAAAGAGCTGGTGAGTTTTGGGAATGGATGCAGGGGGTGGGGGGGCACCTTCTTCCCAGGAAGAATATTTCTGTACAGTAATTGGTCTCTATATTGGGGGGCGGAGCCTAGTTTCCCTTTTCTCTGGGATATTTGATTTTGGAAGATTTTCTTTCCACGCCAACAACTTTTCCTAGGAAGTCCCTATTTTTGGGTTTATTTCTGAGAACCCGTAACTGGCGGAGAGGGGTGGCGGCTCCATTCATCTGCTGACACGGCGGGTTGTGCAATGCAAGCCGTATTCTTCATAAAATCCCCCCACATAGGCTCTACAAAGAGGACCTGTCTAACTGGTTTCTACTTTCAAATTAGAAGTTTTAATTGCCTTTGGAACATATAAATATATAATATCAACGCAAGTGTGGTTGGCTGTCATTGTGCCTGGCGTTCAATGTTGGCATCATAAACCAGCAGGTGGGGGGTATAAAATGGGGATCCTAGGGGGTATCATAAACCAGCAGGTGGGGGGGTATACAATGGGGATCCTAGGGGGTAACATAAACCAGCAGGTGGGGGTGTAAAATAGGGATCCTAGGGGGTATCATAAACCAGCAGGTGGGGGTATAAAATGGGGATCCTAGGGGGTATCATAAACCAGCAGGTGGGGGGTATAAAATGGGGATCCTAGGGGGCATCATAAACCAGCAGGTGGGGGGTATAAAATGGGGATCCCAGGGGGCATCATAAACCAGCAGGGGGGGGGTATAAAATGGGGATCCTAGGGGGTATCATAAACCAGCAGGTGGGGGTGGGGGGGGGTATAAAATGGGGATCCTAGGGGGTATCATAAACCAGCAGGTGGGGGTATAAAATGGGGATCCCAGGGGGCATCATAAATCAGCAGGTGGGGGGTATAAAATGGGGATCCTAGGGGGCATCATAAACCAGCAGGTGGGGGGTATAAAATGGGGATCCTAGGGGGCATCATAAACCAGCAGGTGGGGGTGTAAAATGGTGATACTAGGGGGCATCATAAACCAGCAGGCGGGGGGTATAAAATGGGTATCCTAGGGGGCATCATAAACCAGCAGGTGGGGGTATAAAATGGGGATCCTAGGGGGTATCATAAACCAGCAGGTGGGGGTATAAAATGGGGATCCTAGGGGGCATCATAAACCAGCAGGTGGGGGTATAAAATGGGGATCCTAGGGGGCATCATAAACCAGCAGGTGGGGGTATAAAATGGGGATCCCAGGGGGCATCATAAACCAGCAGGTGGGGGTATAAAATGGGGATCCCAGGGGGCATGATAAACCAGCAGGTGGGGGGTATAAAATGGGGATCCTAGGGGGCATCATAAACCAGCAGGTGGGGGTAAAAAATGGGGATCCTAGGGGGGCATCATAAACCAGCAGGTGGGGGGTGTAAAATGGGGATCCTAGGGGCCCCATAGCAACATTTATATTCTCTCGGATTCATATAGGGGGGGTTATCTGGGGATCCAGTTTCAGATAAGACCCCACCTACTAACCGCAGGTTTTGGTGACGATGCGTTTGTCAGGTGTCATGGGGGGTCTTCCCTAGCAAGATACCCCTCCATGTTGGGAACATGTGGCCTGTTCATTGGGTGGCCACACATTCCCACCCTACCCCCACCTCTTCTTCTTTTTTTCTTTATTTTTTTTTTTTTACTGGCCTCTCAGACTTCATGCTTAAATAACAGTCTGGTGTGGATTTGAAGGGGGGAACCCCATGCCTTTTTTTTTTATTTTATTTTTTTTTTTTTTTTTCCATATACTGTATACTTATTGGGATTTTTTTTTGTTTTTGTTTTTTTACCATGGACATGTAGCAGAATACATTATGGACTGAATTTATGAAGAAATTAGATTTTATTTTATTTTTACTTTTTTTATTGGATAGGTTTTATAGCGGAAAGTAAAACATATAGTATTATTAATAATCGTAATATAATATTTTTTTTCTTTCTTTAAACAAAAAATCCCAATAAGTATATATTGAAAACGGAAAAAAGTGTGTGTGTGTGTGTGTGTGTATATATGTGTGTGTGTGTGTATATATGTGTGTGTGTGTGTGTATATATATATATATATATATATATATTATATATATATATATAATATATTATATATATATATATATATATATATATATATATATATAAAATTTAGTTATACATAATATAAAAAATTATAATTTTTATTTTTTTCATTTATGTTGCAAAATCAAACCCCCAGAGGTGATCAAATCCCACCAAAAGAAAGCTCTATTTGTACCCAAATGACTTTTTTTTTTTTTTTTTTTTTAAATTACCGCACAATTACCAGTTGGTAGCGCAGTGCTGAATAGCGATGAATGTCCCGGTCATGAAGGGGGGGGAAGTTTATCCGGAGCTGAAGGGGTTAATCATGATTTTTGGCTCCCGTAGTTAAAGGTTCAGTCATACGTCGGCTCATCCCTACTTGTAGGGACACCGGCCGCAAAAAAATAACCTGACCCGAGTTATAAAAATGATTTGTGGTTCTAAATAGATTTTAATGAATGAATACAATGTATATAGAGGAGGAGCGGATCTGATACTTTGTACATCACTTATGTAACGATTGTATTGAGTGTAGGAGATGTGATGACTTATGTAATGTATCGAACGTACAGAATGTTCATCAGAGGAAGTTCTTTGTTGGCGGAATTATCTCTCTTGGCGAGGTGACAGATAATCGGACGATCGATGTTTTTTTGCTGTTTTTTTCCTCATCCAGGTGGAGGTGATAAAGAAGGCTTATCTTCAGGGTGAGGTGGAGTTCGAAGAGGGGGAGAGCTGTGAGGATCAAGCCGCCTCCCCCCGCAACGTGGGGCACAACATCTACATCCTGGCACATCAGGTGGGTTCTTTACATAAGGACACGCGGCGTTGGCGTGTTATGTAACGTTCGCACAGCGTGAGGCTGTCCTCGCCATGGACACGGTGTTCCTGGTATCATAGGGCTGGGGCGTGCCAGATCTCCGCATATGTGCCCGCTGCACGCCTCAGACAGCAGTGGAGTGTCGGGTTGGTTTCCAGGCTGGGCACGGCGCCAGGCCGCCTCGGATAACAGGAACTGCGCTACGCTGAATGAGAACTAAAAGTCATTCAGAAGGTTTTATTTTCAGTCGATGACAAAAATCCCCTTTCAGTGGGGTGTGCGTGATTTTCACCGCTTCCATATTCTGAGTACCCGGCCTTAAAGGGAACTTCTGATAAATAAGCTGTGGGGGGGAGGGGGGGGGTTATCGCTGGAAATGCTGCTCACCTGGCTGCCTTTGGTTTCAGTGCTTTGAGGTGCCGACCCCGAACCAGAGCGCGGCGTTCAGACACCTGCCTGCTTGTCCTTGGAGCGCAAAGTGCTAACACTTTATGGATGACGGCCAGGCAGAATGTTCAGGCCCCATTTACATCTCCACGTTACCACGCGTTTTTCACGCCTCAACGCACGTTCCACGTAGGGCAGCCCTACATACAGCAAAACGCCCTGAAGAAGAACTTTTTGGTGTGTTTGCAGCACGACAAAATGCGCAGCAAATATGCGCCCGCTACCCATGCTTGGGGTGTCATTAACATTAAATGACGAAACGCGTACGATGTGCTTTAGAAAGGCGTTTCTGAAACCCGTAGATACAAAACGGGGCTACAGAGGATTTTATTGCAGCAATTCTTTGCTGATTATTACAATAATTTATAGCTGGCGTGTTATTTTTATTTTTTTTTTTTTAGTTGAAAGCTCGTTACATCACAAACACATTACGCAGCGCTTTGGTGTGAATGAGCTCTTAACCACTTGACCACCCGCCGTCGTTACACCGCGGCAGGTCGGCTCGTTCCTGGCAATTATAGCTGTACGTCGGCTCCTTTAAGAGCCATAACAGGCGCACGCGTGCCGCCGGAGGTGCTGGACCCAATGTCCGCCGGCCACCCGCGATTTCCGCGGGAAAGAGCCAGAACAGGGATCTGTCAATGTAAACAGACAGATCTCCGTTCTGACAGGGAAGTTGAGATGTGCTGTTTCTAGTGATTAGGAACAGCAATCGGTCTCCCCTTCAAGTCAGTCCCCTCCCCCCTCAGTTAAAAACACATCCCTAGGGAACACATTTAACCCCTTGATCGCCCCCCTAGCGTTAACCCCTTCTCTGCCAGTGACATTTGTACAGTAATCTGTGGCTATTTTTAAGCTCTGATCGCTGTATAAATGTCACTGGTCCTAAAAAAGTGTCCGATCTGTCCCCCGCAATGTCCCAGTCGCAATAAAAATTGCAGATCACTGCCAATACTAGTATAAAAAAATAATAAAAATACCATAAATCCAGCCCCCTATTTTGTAGATGCTATAACTTTTGCACAATCCAATCAATATATGTTTGTTGCAATATTTTTGGTAAAAAAATAAAAAAAATAAAATGTAAAAGAAATACATTTTGGCCTAAACCGAGGAATAAATTTCGAGCTTTCTCCAATTCAAACCACCTCACAAGTGCTCTCTCCCCGCCATTGTTAAGATCTGACTGGAATTGGGTAATGCCCTTGCTATAGGTGTAGGCCATCTATGTGCTTACTGAACCCTGGCTGGAAAGGTGGACTAACCCTGTAAGAGCTCATTCACCCAATGGCACACGTGTAATAAGGGTGCCTTCAAGACGGTTGAAAAAGGCAGCTGAGACGCTCCCTGACCACCTAACTGCAAGTTAACATGGCCAGCTGACATGTTGGTACATACTGCGGCACATACTGTTACATGGTAAAGCTTAGACAATAGTTGGTATTCGGCAGGCAGTACCACCACCATACATGACCTATCCAAGGAAATGGGGCTGAACCGCAACTGCTAGCCAAACACTGGGCTCCTGGTTGGGGCATTCCTATTCAGAATCCCTCTAGCTGCAAAAAAAGGCATTCAGCAGTATCTCTTCCTGACTGCCTGGCAACCGCGGCTCTGCCACCTTCTGAGAATTTAGCGATTTTCATGCCAGTTTTCTGGTGTGACCTGAACTCCTAGGGCAGAAGACAAGTTGCCTTGTAGTGGGACGGCATTGGGTAATGCTGCTGGTGTAAACGAGCCCTTATTGCCTGCAATCATTCGCTACACAAACTGGGATCAATCCCATACATTTGGAGCCTTGTGCAATCATTGGTGCTTAATCAATACTTAACAATACTCTATAAGAAGCAATATATTTCTGATCGATGGAGATTGCTCATGAGTGGTTTAGTAGGATGATCATGCCAGAAAAAAAACACCCGTGTGCGCTCAGCCCTATGAGAGTTCATATTAAGATTGCTGTCGCATCAGAAATCCAGGAGAACCTTCCCCACCCCCATGTGTCGCTCCTTCACCAGCTCGAGGTGCATCTCTCTGACGGCCATTGCAGAATGTAAGTGACTGGAGCGACATCTGGATCCGCCCAGCTGGGAAGAAGTGACGCATACCGGCAGGTAAGTGTTCCTGCTCCCCGATGGGTCCTCCATAGCAGTGTTTCTCAACGGGTCATGTTTTCAGGAATTCCCTCAGATGAAATGAATGTGGTAATTACTAAGGCAGTGAAACTGATCAAATCACCTGAGCAAAATAATGGAAATCCTGAAAACATGACCTGTTGGGGCGCCTTGAGGACTGGAGTTGAGAAACACTGCTCCATAGCATCTATAGATGAGTTCTTACCAATGGCAGGATCACAAATGACATCAGCCTAAGGGGTGAAGGTGTCACCAATAGTCAAAGTGCAATGGTTAGCCTAGATCTGTACAATTTCATTTGATTGGCCATTTATATTCATTTGGATGTATGCTGAAAACTTTGTGAACTCGGACAATATTAACTGTTGGGTTTTTCTCTTAGCTTGCACGACACAACAAAGAGCTCCAGCATATGCTAAAACCGGGTGTGCAGACGGGGGATGGAGATGAGGCTCTGGAGTTCTATGCCAAGCATACCGCCCAGATAGAGGTGAGGGTGGAAGATGGGGACGATGGCTTGGGTGGGAGGGGACTGGGGACTATGGCTTGGGTGGGAGGGGACTGGGGACTATGGCTTGGGTGGGAGGGGACTATGGCTTGGGTGGGAGGGGACTATGGCTTGGGTGGGAGGGGACTATGGCGTGGGTGGGAGGGGACTATGGCGTGGGTGGGAGGGGACTATGGCGTGGGTGGGAGGGGACTATGGCGTGGGTGGGAGGGGACTATGGCGTGGGTGGGAGGGGACTATGGCGTGGGTGGGAGGGGACTGGGGACTATGGCTTGGGTGGGAGGGGACTGGGGACTATGGCTTGGGTGGGAGGGGACTGGGGACTATGTCTTGGGTGGGAGGGGACTGGGGACTATGGCTTGGGTGGGAGGGGACTGGGGACTATGGCTTGGGTGGGAGGGGATTGGGGACTATGGCTTGGGTGGGAGGGGAGTGGGGACTATGGCTTGGGTGGGAGGGGATTGGGGACTATGGCTTGGGTGGGAGGGGATTGGGGACTATGGCTTGGGTGGGAGGGGATTGGGGACTATGGCTTGGGTGGGAGGGGATTGGGGACTATGGCTTGGGTGGGAGGGGATTGGGGACTATGGCTTGGGTGGGAGGGGATTGGGGACTATGGCTTGGGTGGGAGGGGATTGGGGACTATGGCTTGGGTGGGAGGGGATTGGGGACTATGGCTTGGGTGGGAGGGGACTGAGGACGATGGCTTGGGTGGGAGGGGACTGGGGACGATGGCTTGGGTGGGAGGGGACTGGGGACGATGGCTAGGGTTGGACGGTCTGGTAGGATGGTTGGGGTTGGAGGGGACGGGATGGAAGGTCTGGGGCGATGGCTAGGGTTGGAGGGGACGGGATGGAAGGTCTGGGGCGATGGCTAGGGTTGGAGGGGACGGGGCGGGGGAGGCGATGGCTAGGGTTGGAGGGGACGGGGTGGAAGGTCTGGGACGATGGCTAGGGTTGGAGGGGACGGGGTGGAAGGTCTGGGACGATGGCTAGGGTTGGAGGGGACGGGGTGGAAGGTCTGGGACGATGGCTAGGGTTGGAGGGGACGGGATGGAAGGTCTGGGGCGATGGCTAGGGTTGGAGGGGACGGGGCGGGGGAGGCGATGGCTAGGGTTGGAGGGGACGGGGTGGAAGGTCTGGGACGATGGCTAGGGTTGGAGGGGACGGGATGGAAGGTCTGGGGCGATGGCTAGGGTTGGAGGGGACGGGGCGGGGGGGGGGGGAGGCGATGGCTAGGGTTGGAGGGGACGGGGTGGAAGGTCTGGGACGATGGCTAGGGTTGGAGGGGACGGGGTGGAAGGTCTGGGACGATGGCTAGGGTTGGAGGGGACGGGGTGGAAGGTCTGGGACGATGGTTAGGGTTGGAGGGGACGGGGTGGAAGGTCTGGGACGATGGCTAGGGTTGGAGGGGACTGGGGCGATGGCTAGGGTTGGAAGGTCTGGGACGATGGTTAGGGTTGGAGGGGGCGGGGTGGAAGGTCTGGGACGATTGGGTAGGGTTGGCGGGGACTGGGGCGATGGCTAGGGTTGGAGGGGGCTGGGTGGAAGGTCTGGAATGATGGCTAGGGTTGGAGGGGGCTGGGTGGAAGGTCTGGAATGATGGCTAGGGTTGGAGGGGGCGGGGTGGAAGGTCTGGGACGATGGTTAGGGTTGGAGGGGGCTGGGTGGAAGGTCTGGAATGATGGCTAGGGTTGGAGGGGGCGGGGTGGAAGGTCTGGGACGATGGTTAGGGTTGGAGGGGGCTGGGTGGAAGGTCTGGAATGATGGCTAGGGTTGGAGGGTTGGATGGATGATGGATATGGTTTTGATCATGTTTTGCTCTGTCTCAGATTGTCCGTCTAGACCGCACAATGGAGCAGATTGTGTTCCCTGTGCCCAGTATCTGTGAATTTCTGACCAAGGAGTCTAAACTGCGAATTTATTACACAACGGAGCGGGATGAACAGGGGAGTAAGATCCACGACTTCTTCCAACGTTCAGAGGACCTCTTTAATGAGATGAACTGGCAGAAGAAGCTGAGAGGTGAGCAGATGGAGGTCTATAAGTGGTGGATGAGAAGGCTTGCTGGGCAGTGTTGGGCCATTTGCTGGTGGTCAAAGTGTTCTGATTCTCCAGTATGGCAATGTGGCTCTTTGGGAAGCCTTCAGTGTCATCATCCTTGTCTGAGGCTTTAAAGCTCCATTCCAGGTATCACTTTTTTTTCTTGCATAGTTACATTAGTCCAGTTTGGTGCAATACGTGGCTGGTCCTGGTGGAAGCTGGAAATCTCTATAGTCAGCGCTGCTACACTACAGGGGATCTCCACGAGCTTCCGGGTCCCATCCCCGCTTCCTAGTAAACACAGGAGGTCGCTTGTTCTGCACAGGCGGTGTTCAGAGAACGCTGTGCGCTTTCTCAATGAATGGAAAGCATTTCTGTGGGCAAGGTGGAGAGAGGCGGGGTGGTGATGTCATGATCTGTCTTGTCCAATCAGCTTATACAGTGGATATAAAAAGCTTACACACCCGTTAAAATGTCGGGTTTCTGTGTTTCCACCTTTTTAATGTGACCTATAAATTGTACAACTCAGTTGAACAACAAACTGAAATCTTTTAGAGGGGGAGGAGTACAAATAAAAACCTAATGCATCTTTGTCTGGAATTTATTCAGGGAATGTTTTAGAACTTAAAGGTCGATGTAGAGTACCCCTAACCTTTTTACCCCAGAGGAACCCGGGACATCTTCAGATCTCAGGGAACCCCTGGTAGGAATAGTTAATCAGGGGAAAATGCCCTTACATTGGTGGTGAAGTCTGAAGAATGCTACCCTTACATGGGGTGACCAGAATGACTCTTGCAGTCATGCCGATGGCTCTGACAAATGGACCTGGATCTATGCAGGAGCCATCAGATGAGAAGACAGTTGGCCACAGCTCAAGGAACCCTAGGGTTCCACAGAGAATGGCTGACGTAGACTACTGTATAAAAAGGCCTTCAGACTCTACATTGTAGAACTGATATTCGCGCTCTCACAAGTCCTTGTTGAGGCCCTTTATCTAGAAGAGATTCTCATTTTGAATATAAAGCTCCATTTTGTATTGTGTTGGGTCTTGCAGCTCAGCATGTCCTCTACTGGTGCTCTCGGAACATGACCTTCTGGAGCAGCATCTCCTTCAACCTGGCCGTCCTTATGAACCTCCTTGTTGCTTTCTTCTACCCCTTCGTTGGTGTCCGAGGAGGTCAGTGATGTTCAGTTCTTTGACAGACATATTTCTGATTGAGCCCATAAGGATTTCAGACCACTCCCTTTGTTTTTCTTTCTTTGTAGGCACCCTGGACTCTCGCCTCTCTGGTCTACTCTGGACAGCCATGTTGGTTTCTTTAGCCATAGTTATTGTTCTACCAAAGCCTCACGGGATCCGAGCACTGATAGCGTCTACCATCCTGCGGCTCATCTTCTCTATAGGACTTCAGCCTACGTTGTTTCTGCTGGGTGCTTTTAATGTGAGTTTTTGGTGTCTGAGGTTTGTTTTCATTGTGTATCTTCACCGATAAGCCGGATCTTGCATAGTTCTACCTGAATGAATGAATAATTTGTATAGCGCTACAATGCGAACTGAATCGCCTCAATCGCCTACCTAATTAGCCAATTCTTCTCATTAGAAACACTCTCCAGATAGCCATGAATGTCGTCTAGGGCAGTGGTTCTCAACCCTGTCCTCAAGTACCCCCCCCCCCCCCCCAACAGTCCATGTTTTGGAAATTTCTATTCGATAAAATAGCGGTCCAAAATACAAAGCCATTGACTCGGATTTTAACCACTTTCATACCGGACCATTTTGCTGGCTTAAGACCAGGCCACTTTTTGCAATTCGGCGCTACGTCGCTTTAACTGACAATTGCGCGGTCGTGTGACGTGGCTTCCAAACTTTACATCCTTTTTTTCCCCACAAATACAGCTTTCTTTTGGTGGTATTTGATCGCCCCTGCGGTTTTTTTTTTTTTTTTGCACTATAAACCAAAAAGAGCGACAATTTGGAAAAAAACACATTATTTTTACTTTTTGCTCTAATAAATATCCCCCAAAAATATATAAATAAACTTTTTTTTTTTTTTTCCTCAGTTTATGCCGATTCGTATTCTACATATTTTTGGTAAAAAAAAATGCAGTAAGCATTATTGATTGGTCTGCGCAAAAGTTCTAGCGTTTACAAAATGGGGGATAGTTTTATAGCATTTTTATTAATAATTTTTTTTTTTTTTACTAGTAATGGCGGCGATCAGCGATTTTTATTGCGACTGCGATATTACGGCGGACACATCGGACATTTTTGACACATTTTTGGGACCATTGTCCTTTATAAAGCGATCAATGCTATTTTAAATGCACTGATTCCTGTGTAAATGACACTGGCAGTGAAGGGTTTAACCAGGGGGTGGCAGTGTAGGGGTTAAGTTTTCCTAGGAGTGTTTTACTAACTGTGGGGGGGCGTGGCTGTGTGTTAGTGAACACTTATCTCTGCTCCAATCGCAGAGATCAGTGTCACTTGTTGCTAGGCAGAACGGGGAGATGCTGTTTACTTCCGCATCTCCCCGTTCAGCCTTCCCATGAGACGATCGCGGGTATCCCCACGGCGATCGATTTCGCGGATCCGCGACCGGACTCACGGGGGGTCCCGACCGGAGCGCAGCATTCTTAACCACCTTGCGACCGCTGGCTGTCAAATGACGGCCAGGCGGCGCAGCTCTCAGCGCGGGAGGGCGTCATATGACGTCCTCCCCTTCAGTGCACTCCAGGGAGCGTGCGCGCGCTCTCTCGCCGTGTCACTGGGCACCCGATGCGCGTGCCCAGCGGCCGCGATGTCCGCTGGGCACCCGCGATTGCCCGGTAACACAGCGGGACCGTGATCTGTGTGTGTAAACACACAGATCAACGGTCCTGTCAGAGGAGAGGAGCCGATGGTGTGTTCTCTGTACAGAGAAACACCGATCGGTCTCCACCCCTTGTGAGTCCCCTCCCCCCACAGTAAGAATCACTCCCAGGGAACATAATTAACCCCTCCCCGACCCCTAGTGGTTAACCCCTTCACTGCCAGTGTCATTTATACAGGAATCAGTGCATTTAAATAGCATTGATTGCTGTATAAATGACAATGGTGCCAAAAATGTCCGATGTGTCCGCCATAATGTCGCAGTCACAATAAAAAATCGCAGATCGCCGCCATTACTAGTAAAAAAAAAAATATTAATAAAAATGCTATAAAACTATCCCCTATTTTGTAAACGCTATAACTTTTGCGCAAACTAATCATTAATCGCTAATTGCGTTTTTTTTTTTTTTACCAAAAATATGTAGAAGAATACGTTTCGGCCTAAACTGAGGAAAAAAAATGTTTTTTTATATATTTTTGGGGATATTTAGTATAGCAAAAAGTAAAAAATATTGTTTTTTTTTTTTTTTTAATTTTGTCGCTCTTCTTTTGTTTATTGCGCAAAAAATTAAAAAACGCAGAGGTGATCAAATACCACCAAAAGAAAGCTCTATTTGTGGGGAAAATATGATAACAATTTAATTTGGGTACAGTGTCGTATGACCGCGCAATTGTCATTCAAAGTGCGTCAGCGCTGAAAGCTGAAAAATGGCCTGGTCAGGAAGGGGGTGAAAATGCACTGTACTGAGGTGGTTAAAGGGGACGTACCTGTACGCCCTTATGCCTGTCCGTGCCATTCTGCCGACCTACATCGTCGTGCGCCGGTCATGAACCGGTTAAAGAACCTGTGCAAGATGAAGGAAAAGCTGCAAACATGGCCTGTTGGGGGTACTTGAGGACAGGGTTGAGAGGCACTGGTCTAGGGTGTCCACGCAGTATATCCGGCACTTGCTGGAACATTTTTAGGTGCTGCCTTTTCCCAGACAGCTCAGGCCGTGTATAGAGGGACATTTTATGAGGTCTTATACAATCTTCTCATAACCAATGTACTTGCTTTATGTTGGTGTTCCTCAAAGTTTGGTTTTGCCTACAGGTGTGCAATAAGATAATCTTCCTGACCAGCTTTGTTGGGAATCGTGGAACGTTCACACGAGGTTATGGAGCAATGATCCTGGATGTGGAGTTCCTTTATCATCTCTTGTACCTTCTTATCTGTGCGATGGGTGTCTTTGTACACGAGTTCTTCTACAGTCTGCTGGTGAGTCTCTCCCTGGTCCTCCACACGTCTAGTCGTTGGGTTTTATGTGTGTTCACAAGTCTTACCATCCTGGTTGCTCTTTTGCCTCCTCAGCTCTTTGACCTGGTATATCGGGAGGAGACACTACTGAACGTAATAAAGAGTGTGACGCGGAACGGGCGCTCCATCATCCTTACGGCTGTTCTGGCTCTGATCTTGGTCTACCTGTTTTCCATTGTTGGGTATCTCTTTTTCAAAGATGACTTTATACTGGAAGTGGACCGGTTGCCGAACGAGACCAACTTTCCGGGTGAGCTGCTGTATCTCTCATAGAGGCTCCACTCTAGCCAATTGGCTAATACACATCTGAAGTACGGCGCATGGCAACCAAATTTAATAGTTTTTGCATTTGGTGTGGCGCTGTGATTCTTTTGGTGCCATTTAACTCCCTCCCTCCGCTGACATATGCAGCCCCACTAGACTGGGCTTTTTTTTCTGTGGTGCCACATATATGATTGGCTACCACAGTCATCAGTCACTGAAGCCCGCCCCCTGCTTTTCTCTCCCTGTGAATAGAGAGGAAAGATACATTGTATCTCTCTTCTTGCAGAGAGATAAATAAACAACTGTGTGTAAAATAAAGGAAAAAGTTAAAGGTTTGATTTGGGTCAGTGTTTGGGTCAAGTAAAGTTCAGAGTCAAAGGTCATGGTCAGTATATTTTGGGCAGGATTTCTTTTTTTTTTACTAAAAAGCATTTTATATATTTGTGTTGGTGTCGGTGCATTTTAGGAAGGATAAAATAAAAAGCAATATGTGCATTATTGTTCCTGGGCTGTACTACGGGTACAAACAGCAACTAATATACACATATGTGGCATTGCTGCAATTGTCCGGAGTAGGAGAATTGATTTTGGGTTGTTCTTTGGTTGTAGGTTATGGTAGTAACAAATGTACAGCTACATTTTAAAAAAAAAACATTTTTTGGGCCAGTTTTTTACTTTTTGATGAAAAAAAAAAAAAATAAAAAAAAAAAATAAAAATCAGGAGCTATTGCCATTTACTATTTATGATGGTCACACCTGGACCATCCTAACCATCACTGATTCCATCATAGAGCTTGAATGCCAAATAAACCATATTAGTTCTCATTTACCGTATATACTCGAGTATAAGCCGAGTTTTTCAGCACATTTTTTTGTGGCTGAAAGTGCCCCCCTCGGCTTATACTCGAGTCAAGCACTTTTCTGCAGCAAAAAAAAAAAAAATTTCCGACCCTACTTTGGGGCCCCGTATCTCGGGGCCACTTGGGTCTAGGAGTCCCAAATTTGGTGTGCCAACCCAGTGGACCTAGCACTATAACATATCCAAATATGGGGTCCCTAGCCCCAAGTGGCCCCGAGATACGGGGCCCCAAAGTCGGTCGGAAAATGTCATTCTCTGCTGCAGAAAAGTGCTTGACATTTTCTGACCCGAATTTGGGGCCCCATATCTCGGGGACACGTGGAGCTAGGAACCCCAAATTTGGCATTAAAACCCAGTTGAACTAGCACTACAACATATCCAAAGATGGGGTTCCTAGCACTAAGTGGCCCAGAGATACAGGGCCCAAAGTCGGTTCAGAAAATGTCATTCTCTGCTGCAGAAAAGTGCTTGAGATTTTCTGACCCAAATTTGGGGCCACATATCTTGGGGACACTTGGTGCTAGGAACCCCAAATGTTGTATTCCAACCCAGTGGAATTAGCACTACAACATATCTAAAGATGGGGTTCCTAGCACTAAGTGACCCTGAGATACAGGGCCCCAAATCGGTCAACTGTGTCCATCTGCATGGGCACAGTGAGGCTGCAAATGGGCATCGTTGACCCTCTTTTTTCCACTTACAGTAGCTGCGCATTTCTCACCTAGGCTTATACTCGAGTCAATAAGTTTTCCAGTTGTTTGTGGTAAAATTAGGTGCCTCGGCTTATATTCGGGTCGGCCTATACTCGAGTATATACGGTAACCACTTCCAGCCCGGGGAAAATTCTGGCATTTCTCTCCTACAGATGAAAATAATCATATTTTTTGGGTGGCTTTTTTTCAAATCGGAGGCCCTAGAGATCAAAATGTTGGGTGTTGCAATTTTTTATGTTGCACGGTATTTGCGCAACAATTTTTTCCCAAACACAATATTTTTTGGAAAAAATACACTTTCATTTTAATGCAAAAAACCCCCCAATATATAACCTAATTTTTTGTTAAAATATAAAAGATTATGTGCCAAGTAAATAGATACCTAATATAGAATTGCGCACACTTGAGGAATCACACCAAACTACGAAACTTAAAGGGGAGGGCCAGCCGGGAAAACATTTAATTAAGTCAGCAGCTACAAACACTGTAGCTGCTGACTTTTAATAAGCAGACTTGCCTGTCTTGGGTGCCTGCGATGTTGGCCGACGAGACCGATCGTCCCTCGGGTCTCGGTTTTCTGGCGCCGCCATTCCACCTAAGGGAAACAGGCAGCGTAGCCTTGCTGGCTTCACTGCCCGTTTTCCTACTGCGCATGCGCGAGTCGCACAGCGCTTTGTGAATGGGGAACGCGTTGTGTTGTGGGACACACAGTTCCCATAACACACCGCGCCCCATTCACTAGAAGACGGCGCTAGGAGCAGAAGACTGAACAACTCCGCAGAACAAGAGGCGGCAGATTTTATTTTTTTCCTTTTACGTTTTTATTAACCTTCTTTTTTTATGAAGTTTTTTTTTTTTTTTTCAGGGTGGCCCTCCACTTTAAAAATCTCCATAGGCGATGCTTTAAAATTGTTTTTACAGGTTACCAGTTTAGAGTTACAGGGGAGGTCTAGTGCTAGAATTGTTGCTCTCGCTATAACATTTGCGGTGATACCTCACACTGTTTACATACCGTGACCTATGTATGTGTTTGCTTTTGCGCGTGAGCACAAGGGAACGGGGGGCACTTTAGTGGGTTTTTTATTTTATTTTTTTTATCTGATGCTTTCCAGGGTAGAGAAGGGATGTGGGGTCTTCTAGACTCCTGATCTCTCCATAAAGAGGACCTGTCATCTCTTATTTCTATTATGAGATCCCCATAAAGAGGACCTGTCATTTCTTATTTCTATTACATGAGATCTCCATAAAGAGGACCTGTCATCTTTTATTTCTATTATATGAGATCCCCATAAAGAAGACCTGTCATCTCTTATTTCTATTACATGAGATCTCCATAAAGATGACCTGTCATCTCTTATTTCTATTATATGAGATCCCCATAAAGAGTACCTGTCATCTCTTATTGCTATTACATGAGATCTCCATAAAGAGGACCTGTCATCTCTTATTTCTAAGAGATGACAGGTCCTCTTTATGGAGATCTCATGTAATAGCAATAAGGGATGACAGGTCCACCTTTATAGAGAGATTAGGGGGTGTAGAAAAATGTCGGCTTTCCAGAAAAAAAAGGCTGTGTTTACATCGGCCTCCCAGGAGCATAGAGATGACCAAGGACCATCTGGTCCCCGGCCGGCTCTGTGATAACCAGGTAGAAGCGCTCGATCGGATCCCAGACTCTCCCAGAGGTGTCGTTGGCTGGTGGGATGTCCCCTTCGGCTGCCTCTAAAAAGCAATCCAGTGGCTATTCAGCTGCTTGGATAGCTTTTACAAAATAGGGAATCACCAGCTGAAAATAAAGGTACTGGGAGGATGCCTGGAGCTGCACCCTTCATCCCGGGATAATCCCCTCAATTTGTCGGCATCCTGTGGTTGAGAAGGTTCAATCAGCCTACTAGAGCCGGAGGGTTAGAGGCCCAGAGCTAAGAATCGTTGCGTGTCTCACACGTCCGAACCACCTGGGACTCTCCAGTCCTCCAGTAGTGTTGGAACCCTTCCATACTTCTTCCAATCCCGGGTCTCGTAAAGTAGTGAAGCCCAGAAGATCGCTGTGACAGTCCGCCAGCATTTTCGGGAAGGGCGGTCTGCGTTCTCTGGGCTCCTGTGTTATTCTTTGTGGTCTTCCATTGCAGAGACGGGGAGCACGATGGCCAGGGAGCTGCTGTACCCCGAAGTATGCCGGTTGGGGTCGGGAGGTAACTGCACCCACGGTAGGTACATTTAGGTGGTGGAGATTGCTTCTTGCGGGGGATGGAATGGTGGGGGATGTAAAATGGTTCCTCAATGCTTCCATAGAAGAGCCGTCCGCGGAAGGGGAGGAAGAGGAGGAGAAGGAGCACACCTGTGAGACCCTCCTGATGTGTATAGTGACGGTGCTGAGTCACGGGCTGAGGAGCGGCGGCGGAGTTGGCGATGTTCTCCGCAAGCCATCTAAAGAGGTAACCAAACCGCCGCGCTGATTCAGAGGATTCTCCGGAAAACACGATATTAGATTTATAACTGAAGAAGTCACTTTCAGTACAAGGAAGGGATAGAAAATGCTGAGTAATCCTCTAGAACAGTGATGGCGAACCTATGGCACGCAGAGCCATCTCTGTGGGCACACGAGAGGGTACAGGACAGAGCTAGAGGTCTCTCTCTTCTCTCAGCCCCCCTCTTTTTCCACCCCCCTTCTCTGTCCCCTTCCCTCACTCACACCCCTCCATCTCTCTGTTCCTCCTCTCTCTCCGCTCATCTCTCTCTCGCTCTCTCTCTCGCTCTCCCCCCTCGCTCTCTCTCTCTCCCGCTCTCTCGCGCTCTCTCGCGCTCAATCTCTCTCTCTCTCTCCCTCCTCTCTCCCCCCTCTCTCTCTCTCTCTCTCTCTCTCTACCCCCCTCTCTCTCTCTCCCTCTCTCTACCCCCCTCTCTCTCTCTACCCCCCCTCTCTCTCTCTCTCTCTACCCCCTCTCTCTCTCTCTCTCCTCTCTCTCTCATCTCTCTACCCCTCTCTCTCTCTCTCTCTCTACCCCCCCCCCCCCTCCCCCTCTCTCTCTCCCTCTCTCTCTCTCGCCCCGTCTCTCTCTCTCTCTCTCTCTCTCTCTCTCCTATCCCCTCTCTCTCTCTCTCTCTCTCTCTCTCTCCTCTCTCTCTCTCTCTCTCTCTACCCTCTCTCTCTCTCTCTCTCTCTACCCCCCTCCTCTCTCTCTCTCTACCCCCTCTCTCTCTCTCTCTCCCTACCCCCCCCCTCTCTCTCTCTCCCTCCCTCTCTCTCCTCCTCTCTCTACCCCCCCTCTCTCTC
Source organism: Lithobates sylvaticus (assembly GCA_028564925.1). Taxonomy (NCBI): domain Eukaryota; kingdom Metazoa; phylum Chordata; class Amphibia; order Anura; family Ranidae; genus Lithobates; species Lithobates sylvaticus. The sequence continues at coordinate 1,498,227 of CM053032.1, read as the reverse complement.
TCCTCTCTACCTCTCTCTCTCTCTCTCTCTCTCCCTCTCTCTCTCTCTCTCCCTCCCTCTCTCTCTCTCTCTCTCTCTCTCTCTCTCTCTCCACTCTCTCCCTCTCTCTACCCCCTCTCTCTCTCTCTCTCTCTCTCTAGCTCTCTCTCTCTCTCTCTAACCCCTCCCCCTCCCTCTCTACTCTCTCTTCTCTCTCTCTCTCTCTCTCTCTCTCTCTACCCTCTCTCTCTCTACCCTCTCTCTCTCTCCCCCTCTCTCTCTCTCTCTCTCCCTCTCTCTCTACCCCTCTCTCTCTCCCTCTCTCTCTCTACCCCTCTCTCTCTACCCCTCTCTCTCTACCCCTCTCTCTCTACCCCTCTCTCTCTCTCTCTCTACCCCTCTCTCTCTTGCGAATTGCAGTGTTGGCACTCTGCAACACAAAACCAACGTATTTATTTCAGTTTGGGCACTCAGGCTTTAAAAAGGTTCGCCATCACTGCTCTAGAAACTGAACTTTTCCATAGTGCCTTGTACTAATCTGCACTGGGGGAAGGCCGAGAACAGGAGGAGATCCTCAGTGTATTCCTCTACTCCTCATACAGGATTGGCTGAGCTGTCACTCACCTGTAGCCCCTCCCACTCTCCCCTTGTGCTTCTGTTACATTGTATCATTCTTATAGGTTATGAGAGTTTCCCCTCCCTTACACCTCATTGGCTGGCCTCTGTCACTTGCCTGTCGATGACGCTGCTTCATGCCCCCCTCCCCCTTTCTGGACAGTTTAAAGCTGAACTCCAGACACACCGCTATAGGCATAGAAAAAATACTTGTGAGCCGTCTTACCTGTCAAAGGATTTGTATGTCCATCCAGTCCTGTAATTTACACAGCTCTGTCTTGCAGGAGAAGAGACCTTTTGAATCTGGTTCAGTAACACTTTACAAGACCTGTCCCTCCCCCTATCCTTTGATAGGACAGTGAAGGGAGAAACAGCAGCCTGATGAGCTCATCTGTTACTTTGCTCTCTCCTCCTATCAGCACGTCCCTTGTTGAAACTTCAGCACAACTTATTGACGATTTGTGCTGCTTTTCCCTCTCCCTGTCTGAGCTCTGCTGGACAACGACTGCAAAAGTGCTGATGACTCAAATTGCAGTACTTGCTCTGCTTGTGTTATGTAGATCGATGTATTGATGAAGGCCGATCGGTAATAATTTGGTGTCTTTTAGATCTGGAGTTCATCTTTAAAGTGGAATGTGAGCCTAACCATAACTATTTCTAAAAATGCCCCCCCCCCCCTTTCCTCCTACCTACCCTGTGTGAGTGTTTAAAAAAAGAAGTGTACTTACCTTTAGGGCCACTCCAGTCAAGTGATCCCGCAGCTCCGACTCCCCTGTGTCGGTAAGCGGCGGCTGCAGGGGAGAAGAGGGAGCAGCGACAACGGCTGGAACATGGGAGCCTATTGGTGACACTTAAAGAAGGCATTGATGTAAAATACAAGGTCCGCCTACAATGCCCGGGCCACTCCCCTTTATAAATCCTGCAATTCTCAGCTATTGTCACATGCTCCATGCCGCTGGGGAGGCGGGGCTACAGGATCATGTGACTGGACTTAAAAAAAAAAGTGTCGCTGTGTTGTGATTGGCTCTGCCATGGAGGATTTTTCTTCTTCGGTCACCTCTGCTGGTGTGCGCTCTTCACAATGGTGAACATTCCCAGCAGTAACGTGGTCAGAACCAAATCCCCCCCCCCCCCCCCCCCCCCCCCCCCCCCCCCCTCCATTCATCCCTCCCGGGTCACGGCTCTGCCAGAACCCATAGAAGCCCCGAGAGGTTTTCATGTTATGCCCTACATGACTGTCACCCCTCCCACAATGACCGAATTACCGGAGACTCTTCTTCCCCCTCTTTACAGGAGCCGCTGTTCGCCGCTCGCGTCATTTATGATCTGCTCTTCTTCTTCATGGTCATCATCATCGTCCTGAATCTAATCTTCGGGGTGATCATTGACACGTTTGCTGATCTGAGGAGTGAGAAGCAAAAGAAGGAAGAAGTTCTGAAGACCACGTGTTTCATTTGTGGTGGGTTCTCTGGGTAACTGATGCTAAAGCAGACATTGCAGTAAAATACAAGGTCCGCCTACAAGGCCCGGGCCCCTCCCCTTTATAAATCGCCTATTATTATTATTGGGTGTAAAATGTACCTGTAAAGCAAAAACTGAGCCTCCCAAATCTCCTGAGAATACGCTCCTCCAATGGGGTCTTTGCATTCCTCAAGAATCTTCCCGGAAGGACGGTGACATCACACCGAGCAATGCCGGAGGTGAGGTGAGTAGAATATTTTTCTTTACAGGTATATTTTACACCTAATAGGTGATATGTAATGGGGAGGAGCCCAGACAACTTGAGGAGACCTCGCCTTGTAGAGAGGAACTGCAGTCCCTGTGTATTGGAACCCCCACCCCCCTTCCGGCGCTGCCATTTTGGCACATGCTCAGATGTGTCGAGGGTCTTTACCCAGCGTTCAGGTCCTGCCACAGCCCTTTGACACATCTCTGCAAGTACAAAGTTTTAGGACTTCCATAATTGCTGTTTTTGAGAATTGAGGGGGGGGAGGGGGGAACCCATGGATGCACAGATATTCAAGGAATAACAACCAAGGTAGTTTGATTTCCCTTTGGCTTCTGTCAGGAAATCGCCAAAACTGTTAAGCCCTGAAGATGGATCCCCTTGTAGGTTCCCCCTTGCAGGGGTCATGGAGGGTAGGTTCCCCCCTTGCAGGGGTCATGGAGGATAGGTTCCCCCTTGCAGGGGTCATGGAGGGTAGGGTTCCCCCTTGCAGGGGTCATGGAGGGTAGGTTCCCCCTTGCGGGGGGTCATGGAGGGTAGGTTCCCCCTTGCGGGGGGTCATGGAGGGTAGGTTCCCCCTTGCGGGGGGTCATGGAGGGTAGGTTCCCCCCTTGCGGGGGTCATGGAGGGTAGGTTCCCCCCTTGCGGGGGGTCATGGAGGGTAGGTTCCCCCCTTGCGGGGGTCATGGAGGGTAGGTTCCCCCCTTGCAGGGGTCATGGAGGGTAGGTTTCCCCCTTGCAGGGGTCATGGAGGGTAGGTTCCCCCCTTGCAGGGGTCATGGAGGGTAGGTTTCCCCCCTTGCAGGGGTCATGGAGGGTAGGTTCCCCCCTTGCAGGGGTCATGGAGGGTAGGTTCCCCCCTTGCAGGGGTCATGGAGGGTAGGTTCCCCCCTTGCGGGGGTCATGGAGGGTAGGTTCCCCCCTTGCAGGGGTCATGGAGGGTAGGTTCCCCCCTTGCAGGGGTCATGGAGGGTAGGTTCCCCCCTTGCAGGGGTCATGGAGGGTAGGTTCCCCCCTTGCGGGGGTCATGGAGGATAACTGAAGTCACTAATGGAAAACAAGGATTTAATAGAACAAATGAAGTTTCTGGAATAAGAATATTCTGTCACTGATAACCTTGTCTGTCACTCAGGGTTGGAACGGGACAAGTTTGACAATAAAACGGTGACGTTTGAAGAGCACATTAAGGAGGAACATAACATGTGGCATTATTTGTTCTTTATTGTACTGGTGAAAGTGAAAGATTCTACGGAGTATACTGGACCCGAGAGCTACGTGGCTGAGATGATAAAGGTGAGATCAGTTGGGGATCCGCCATATTGATCTGAATGTCGCATTGTATAAAGAATAAGGAAAGATATGAAAACCTATCTTTGTGACACTTAGAATTCCACCCCTCATCAATGGTGGACAGGTAGCAGCTGATTGGGTGGCTCTGTCCAAGCTGTTTCCACATGCCACTTTGCTAGGAATGACAAAATACATGACAAGGACTTCCAGCTGGTTACCTGAATACCAACTGACCAAAAGTTGGTGAACAATTGGCCATCACACCTAATATGAGCTTCTTGGATGTCCCATTCCAAAACCTTGCCCATTATTTTGTAGCTAAAACAGCGTTTTGGGAAGGCTTTGGATTGTACCTGTAGGAATTGTCCATTCAGCCAAAGAACATTTCTTAGGTCCAATCCATCCCAAAGTTGGTCGGTAGGGGTGAGGTCTGGTGATCGGTAGGGGTGAGGTCGGGTGGTCGGTAGGGGTGAGGTCGGGTGGTCGGTAGGGGTGAGGTCGGGTGATCGGTAGGGGTGAGGTCGGGTGGTCGGTAGGGGTGAGGTCGGGTGGTCGGTAGGGGTGAGGTCTGGTGATCGGTAGGGGTCAGGTCGGGTGGTCGGTAGGGGTCAGGTCGGGTGGTCGGTAGGGGTGAGGTCGGGTGATCGGTAGGGGTGAGGTCGGGTGATCGGTAGGGGTGAGGTCTGGTGATCGGTAGGGGTGAGGTCTGGTGATCGGTAGGGGTGAGGTCTGGTGATCGGTAGGGGTGAGGTCGGGTGATCGGTAGGGGTGAGGTCGGGTGGTCGGTAGGGGTGAGGTCGGGTGGTCGGTAGGGGTGAGGTCGGGTGATCGGTAGGGGTGAGGTCGGGTGATCGGTAGGGGTGAGGTCGGGTGATCGGTAGGGGTGAGGTCGGGTGGTCGGTAGGGGTGAGGTCGGGTGATCGGTAGGGGTGCGGTCGGGTGATCGGTAGGGGTGAGGTCGGGTGATCGGTAGGGGTGAGGTCTGGTGATCGGTAGGGGTGAGGTCTGGTGATCGGTAGGGGTGAGGTCTGGTGATCGGTAGGGGTGAGGTCTGGTGATCGGTAGGGGTGAGGTCTGGTGGTCGGTAGGGGTGAGGTCTGGTGGTCGGTAGGGGTGAGGTCTGGTGGTCGGTAGGGGTGAGGTCTGGTGGTCGGTAGGGGTGAGGTCTGGTGGTCGGTAGGGGTGAGGTCTGGTGGTCGGTAGGGGTGAGGTCTGGTGGTCGGTAGGGGTGAGGCCTGGTGGTCGGTCGGTAGGGGTGAGGTCTGGTCTGGTCTGGTGGTCGGTAGGGGTGAGGTCTGGTCTGGTGGTCGGTCGGTAGGGGTGAGGTCTGGTCTGGTGGTCGGTCGGTAGGGGTGAGGTCTGGTCTGGTGGTCGGTCGGTAGGGGTGAGGTCTGGTCTGGTGGTCGGTCGGTAGGGGTGAGGTCTGGTCTGGTGGTCGGTCGGTAGGGGTGAGGTCTGGTCTGGTGGTCGGTCGGTAGGGGTGAGGTCTGGTCTGGTGGTCGGTCGGTAGGGGTGAGGTCTGGTCTGGTGGTCGGTCGGTAGGGGTGAGGTCTGGTCTGGTGGTCGGTCGGGAGGGGTGAGGTCTGGTCTGGTGGTCGGTCGGTAGGGGTGAGGTCTGGTCTGGTGGTCGGTCGGTAGGGGTGAGGTCTGGTCTGGTGGTCGGTCGGTAGGGGTGAGGTCTGGTCTGGTGGTCGGTCGGTAGGGGTGAGGTCTGGTCTGGTGGTCGGTCGGTAGGGGTGAGGTCTGGTCTGGTGGTCGGTCGGTAGGGGTGAGGTCTGGTCTGGTGGTCGGTCGGTAGGGGTGAGGTCTGGTCTGGTGGTCGGTCGGTAGGGGTGAGGTCTGGTCTGGTGGTCGGTCGGTAGGGGTGAGGTCTGGTCTGGTGGTCGGTCGGTAGGGGTGAGGTCTGGTCTGGTGGTCGGTCGGTAGGGGTGAGGTCTGGTCTGGTGGTCGGTCGGTAGGGGTGAGGTCAGGGCTCTGTGCTGGACACTTGAGTTCCTCCAACACCAAACTGGGTCACACCATGTCATTATGGAGTTGCCCTCCTTCCCCATGGCCATTAATATGGAGTTATCCCCTTTGTGACTGTAACAGCCTCCACTCTTCTCCTCTTCTGGGAAGGATTTCCACAAGATTTTGGAGGGTGTCTGGGAATTTGTGCCCATTTGGGATGTTGGCTGAGAAGACCTGGATCACATGTTGGGCCTCATGTTGGGCACCACAAAAAAGACCTGGCTTACATTCAGTGTTGAGTAGGGATGAGGTCAGGTACTGATGTTGATGAGAAGACCTGGGTCACATATTGGGCACCAAAAAAGACCGGGCTTCCAATCAATATTCCAGTTCATCTCAAAGGTGATCAGTAGGGATGAGGTCAGGGCTCTTTACAGGACACAAGTTCCTCCACATCCAACTGGTCACACCATGTCTCTATGGAGCTGGCTTTGTACAGGGGGGGGGGGGGGGGGGGCAGTCATGGGGGAACACAAAAGGCCCTTCACCTATCTGTTACCACAAGGTTGGAAGAGCCCAATTGTCTCCAATTTCTTTGGAGGATTACCAGGACCCTTCAGACCCCTGAACTCCATTATATGGAAAGGTGTGCACATACATTAGGCTATTAAAAAAAATGTGTGTGTGTGTGTGTGTATATAGTGTGTGTATTATATATATATAAATATATATATATATATATATATATATACTATATATATATATATATATATATATATATATATATTAGTGTGTGTATATATAATGTATATGTATATTACTCGGTGTTCTGGTCAAGTGTCCATAAACTTTTGCCCCTACCTGCCTGGAAACTTTTAGAATTGTTGGGACTTTGTAAAGCGATTAAATGCAAAACCTGAGACCTGTGTTGGAATTCTGTGATCAGGAAATATTATGTAAAGTTGGAGGAATTGAATTATAAAAGTTGCATTTAGAAAGGACCTTTGAGGGAATGGCTGGGACCAGGACTCGGGCAGAGCTCCTCCTGCACACTTCCCTGCAGTCATCCTTCGAGTGTCAAATTCTTTTTGCCTTTGTCAGGTTTCTGTGGAAGTCCTACAAGCCAGCGTGCCATTGAGAGGCTGGTCTGTATGTGTGTGGGAAGGGTGGGGGGGGGGCACCTTGGGGTCACAGGGAGGAAACCTCTGCAAAACTCAGCCAACTTGTTCCTTGTTAGCAAGAATTGAATCATCTGTGGGCGGATCACCTGACCGGATTATACTGCAAATTCTCAGCAGCTCGAGCCATGAGGAATCCACTTCCTGCACGGGACGTGACCCCCCCCCCCCCCCCCCCGACTGAGAGAACACGGGGGGGCGGACAGACCCTTCCTTGTAATGGGATGACGACAGAGGGAGACCCTTTGTGCAATCAGATTGCATGGCTGATATGTTTCCACTTCTTCAAATTTCATTGCTTTCTTGGTATTATGATTGAGCTGTAAAAGTTCCCTCTACCCACACAGTGCAACTTCCTCTGCACCCTGCAACCCCTGCCCCGCAACCCCTGCCCCGCAACCCCTGCCCCGCAACCCCCCGCAACCCCTGCCCCGCAACCCCTGCCCTGCAACCCCCCGCAACCCCCCCCGCAACCCCTGCCCTGCAACCCCCCGCAACCCCCCCCTCCCTGCAACCCCTGCCCTGCAACCCCTGCCCTGCAACCCCCCCGCAACCCCTGCCCTGCAACCCCTGCCCTGCAACCCCCCGCAACCCCTGCCCTGCAACCCCCCGCAACCCCTGCCCTGCAACCCCTGCCCTGCAACCCCCCGCAACCCCTGCCCTGCTGCCCTGCAACCTCCTGCAACCCCTGCCCTGCAACCCCCCCCGCAACCCCTGCCCTGCAACCCCCCCCCCGCAACCCCCCGCAACCCCTGCCCCGCAACCCCCCGCAACCCCTGCCCCGCAACCCCCCGCAACCCCTGCCCTGCAACCCCCCGCAACCCCTGCCCTGCAACCCCCCCCGCAACCCCTCTCCTCTGCAACCCCTGCCCCGCAACCCCTGCCCTGCAACCCCCCCCCCGCAACCCCTGCCCTGCAACCCCTGCCCTGCAACCCCCCCCCCCCCCGCAACCCCTGCCCTGCAACCCTTTCCCCATCCATGGGCTGGGGACATAAAATATATATATTCCAGCAATATATACTCTGCTCCTCTATAACTCTCCTCTCCTGAAATACTCTGCTCTGCTGGAGGACTCTGCTCCTTCCTCTATAACTCTCCTCTCCTGAAATACTCTGCACTGCTGGAGGACTCTGCTCCTTCCTCTATAACTCTCCTCTCCTGAAATACTCTGCTCTGCTGCAGGACTCTGCTCCTTCCTCTATAACTCTCCTCTCCTGAAATACTCTGCACTGCTGGAGGACTCTGCTCCTTCCTCTATAACTCTCCTCTCCTGAAATACTCTGCTCTGCTGGAGGACTCTGCTCCTTCCTCTATAACTCTCCTCTCCTGAAATACTCTGCTGGAGGACTCTGCTCCTTCCTCTATAACTCTCCTCTCCTGAAATACTCTGCTCTGCTGGAGGACTCTGCTCATTCCTCTATAACTCTCCTCTCCTGAAATACTCTGCACTGCTGGAGGACTCTGCTCCTTCCTCTATAACTCTCCTCTCCTGAAATACTCTGCACTGCTGGAGGACTCTGCTCTTTCCTCTATAACTCTCCTCTCCTGTAGGCCATGGTTTAGAATGGGATATGAAGGGTGATTTGGAGTCGGTGAGGTTTGGATGGGGTGATGAGTACATTTAGACACATGAATGCTCCTCTAATCTGTGAGCGGAGCTCTTCTCCTTCCCATGAATTGGTCTCCGGGGTGGGCGGGAGCCATGTGAGCCTCGGATCCGGGGCGCCGGCCTTGTCACCCGTCCCTCCTGACACCGATGCGGTCACCGCGGCCCCCCCTCGAGTTTCCGGAGCTGTCCGCCCCCATGTCTGCGCTCTTTGTCCAGGAGGGACTTTTCCCTTTACTTAGAAGAGACTTGTTGTGCGGTTCAGACACATCTGCTGGAGGAAGCTGTGGGAAGGGTGAAGTGGGGGGGGGGGGGGGAGGCGCGCAGAGAAGTGCTGACGGAGGGAGAGGGACATGTCGGCAGTTGCAGAGTGAGGGGGATGTTTCTGGGAATTGCTGGGAGAAGGCCAGGAAATCTATATCTGCTCCTGTATACGGCCCTCTGCTATCGGGTTCTTGTAAGTCCCTGGGAAGCGCCCTCCCCCCACCCCAAATCCTAAAAGCCGGAAATTTGGACTGTTATGGCCAATCCGTGGGCAAATTTGTTATAAATATTCCGAATCCACTTTCCTTCAGTTACATTTCACAGATGGTGAACATTTAAAAACTTGGGCCGAGGGTTAGGCAGAAGAGGCAGCTGCCTTTGGTGCTTCAGGTCAAAAGAAGTGAGACCTGCTGCTGAAATATCTCACAATTGAAGGGGGGGGGGGGGCACACTTTGCACTTTCATACTTGGATTATGTAGGACCTTCACCTGGCCCCAAATGTATTTTCTGTATGTTTGCCACCATGTCTCACTTTGATACAATTTCCCTAAGAAAATCCTTTTTTTGTAATTCTGTTGCAAAGTTTCCTCCCCCCAAAAGCACCCAAAGAGGTCACTATTGCCCCCCCCCCCCCCGCCCCTCGGCCCAGCCCTGGATACACCTTAAAGAAATGGGCACCAGGAAAATGTGGGGCTTCTATTAGAGATTTCTCCAGGTGGTCCGATCCGTCCTCCGTGCCGGTCTGATGTCACTCCTCCGGGTTCATTACACAAGTTCTGTGCTTCCCTAAACCAATCCGGTCCTGGAGCTGTTCCCCTCCCCCGGGATTGGCGCAGCTGTTCCAGTGCCTGGAAGTTGGGACCAGTGATGGGAAATTCTCATCTTCCGGTACATTTGGAATGTGGGCAAAAGAAGCGACATGTGGAGGACATAAAACTCCGATCTCAGCTGGTGGGGCAAACCCACTCGTCACTTTGTATTCAATTATCAGTTTGTACATATTGGGGTTTGGTGCCGCCCCCCCCCTCCTCCCTCTAATCTCACTAGCGGAGGTGCCAACCCCATACATGTCGTCATAGGGAACACAGCCATGTCTTACTGATCACCAATGTAAGGAACATTCTTCTCACTGATCACCAATGTAAGGAACATTCTTCTCACCAATCACCAATGTAAGGAACATTCTTCTAACACTGATCACCAATGTAAGGAACATTCTTCCCACTGATCACCAATGTAAGGAACATTCTTCTCACTGATCACCAATGTAAGGAACATTCTTCCCACTGATCACCAATGTAAGGAACATTCTTCCCACTGATCACCAATGTAAGGAACATTCTTCCCACTGATCACCAATGTAAGGAACATTCTTCCCACTGATCACCAATGTAAGGAACATTCTTCCCACTGATCACCAATGTAAGGAACATTCTTCCACTGATCACCAATGTAAGGAACATTCTTCTCACTGATCACCAATGTAAGGAACATTCTTCCCACTGATCACCAATGTAAGGAACATTCTTCCCACTGATCACCAATGTAAGGAACATTCTTCCCACTGATCACCAATGTAAGGAACATTCTTCTCACTGATCACCAATGTAAGGAACATTCTTCCCACTGATCACCAATGTAAGGAACATTCTTCCCACTGATCACCAATGTAAGGAACATTCTTCTCACTGATCACCAATGTAAGGAACATTCTTCTCACTGATCACCAATGTAAGGAACATTCTTCCCACTGATTACCAATGTAAGGAACATTCTTCTCATGATCACCAATGTAAGGAACATTCTTCCCACTGATCACCAATGTAAGGAGCATTCTTCGCACTGATCACCAATGTAAGGAACATTCTTCTCACTGATCACCAATGTAAGGAACATTCTTCCCACTGATTACCAATGTAAGGAACATTCTTCTCACTGATCACCAATGTAAGGAGCATTCTTCTCACTGATCACCAATGTAAGGAACATTCTTCCCACTGATCACCAATGTAAGGAGCATTCTTCTCACTGATCACCAATGTAAGGAACATTCTTCTCACTGATCACCAATGTAAGGAACATTCTTCTCACTGATCACCAATGTAAGGAACATTCTTCTCACTGACCATCATGCTGATGTATGGTAACCTGTAAATATAGTAATTAGGATTCTTTGGGATTGGAAAGTTGAGGCACTGCCCTTGGATTCCCACCGTTGTTGCAGCTGATTCTTTGGCCTGACTTGTATTGGGCACTCCAACCATAGGTGACCTGAAGTTGGTCTTCTAGGCCGATCATTCTGTATGTGAAGTCTCTGACCCGGCTTTGTTGTTGCCCCTAGGAGAGGAACCTGGACTGGTTTCCGAGGATGAGAGCCATGTCTCTGGTGAGCAGCGACTCAGAAGGTGAACAGAATGAACTTAGGAACCTGCAGGAGAAGTTGGAGTCCACCATGCGTCTCGTCACCAACTTGTCTGGCCAGCTCACTGAACTCAAAGACCAGGTGAGTGTCAAAAGTTTTCATGGGACCCCTAGGGATCCACCAGAGGTTCCAGGGGTTCATTGAGCAATTTCTGCCTCTGATATTCATCTAAGGAAACGCTAATCTTTTTAGCTATCTATGCAAGGGGATATTTGTGCTAAGCACCAATGTAAGGAGCATTCTTCCCGCTGGCCCGCCCCCAGTGGAAGGGACGTTGTTCCCGCTGCCCCCCCCCCCAGTGGAAGGGAAGTTGTTCCCGCTGGCCCCCCCAGTGGAAGGGAAGTTGTTCCCGCTGCCCCCCCCCCCCAGTGGAAGGGACGTTGTTCCCGCTGCCCCCCCCCCCCCCCCGAGTGGAAGGGACGTTGTTCCCGCTGCCCCCCCCCCCCCCCCCCCCCCCAGTGGAAGGGACGTTGTTCCCGCTGCCCCCCCCCCCCAGTGGAAGGGACGTTGTTCCCGCTGCCCCCCCCCCCCCAGTGGAAGGGACGTTGTTCCCGCTGCCCCCCCCCCCAGTGGAAGGGACGTTGTTCCCGCTGCCCCCCCCCCCCCAGTGGAAGGGACGTTGTTCCCGCTGCCCCCCCCCCCCCCAGTGGAAGGGACGTTGTTCCCGCTGGCCCCCCCAGTGGAAGGGACGTTGTTCCCGCTGGCCCCCCCAGTGGAAGGGACGTTGTTCCCGCTGGCCCCCCCAGTGGAAGGGACGTTGTTCCCGCTGGCCCCCCCAGTGGAAGGGACGTTGTTCCCGCGGCCCCCCCCCCAGTGGAAGGGACGTTGTTCCCGCTGCCCCCCCCCCCCAGTGCAAGGGACGTTGTTCCCGCTGCCCCCCCCCCCCCCCCAGTGCAAGGGACGTTGTTCCCGCTGGCCCCCCCAGTGGAAGGGACGTTGTTCCCGCTGGCCCCCCCAGTGGAAGGGACGTTGTTCCCGCTGGCCCCCCCAGTGGAAGGGACGTTGTTCCCGCTGGCCCCCCCCCCCAGTGGAAGGGACGTTGTTCCCGCTGGCCCCCCCCCCCAGTGGAAGGGACGTTGTTCCCGCTGGGCCCCCCCCCAGTGGAAGGGACGTTGTTCCCGCTGGGCCCCCCCCCCAGTGGAAGGGACGTTGTTCCCGCTGGCCCCCCCAGTGGAAGGGAAGTTGTCCCCGCTGCCCCCCCCCCCCCAGTAGAAGGGACGTTGTTCCCGCTGCCCCCTCCCAGTGGAAGGGACGTGGTCAGTAGGAAATCTAGTTGAGATGGGCGGATCTATGGGACCGGATTGCCAGGAAACCAGAATAATGTATAGAATTGTATCTACAGAGAAACATAAATTGCTTAAAACACCAAAAATGATCTTTTTTTTCTTTCTCTGCAGATGACGGAACAGCGGAAGCAGAAGCAGAGGATCGGTCTTCTGGGGCAGCCGGCTCACCTAAATCTCAACCCCCAGCAGCCAGCATAGATCCTCCCCATCCTCCCTTCCTCCAATCACCGCCGTGTCCCTTAGAGCCATCCATACGGATTCCAGCTGCTCTGCTTCAGACTTCGGCCCACCACTTCCGCTGCCACCGACCCGATTTCTTTTCCATTCGCATCCAGCGTTGGAATTTTTGTGCCAAATGAACCCCCGATCGTCGGGTGAGAACGAACTTTGCACTTGAGAGGAAATAAAAACTGAATTTCGAGAGTCCATTTTATATTTCAGATTGAAGAGATTATATTTATGAAACCTTTTTTTTTTTTTTTTTCCTATTTGTAACGTTTGAGTGTACGGACCACTGTAATGTATTGTGTGGGATGACACCCCTCCGCCATCTTTGTTCTTCCATTCATACTGTGTGCCCCCCCCCCCTCCCCCAGGATTACAAGGCCTGAAATTAATTATTTTTTTTGGTCAGCGATCGCTGAGAAGTTGACCTGATGACCAAACCCAGCTTGGCCTCCATCCCCCATCCCCTGCCTCGTCCTCCATTAGAGCGAGTGGTACTGCGAAACGCGTCGGGTGAGATGAAGGTTTTGAATTTTTGAACTTTATTTCCTGCAGAATGATGAACGTTGCACATTCTGACTTCTCCCCTCCTCCCCCCCGATGGAAGAACCGGCTGTTATTTATACTTTTCCCCGACCGCTCTGTTTTTGTACACACGTTCTTTGTTTCTTGATACACAGATGCTGCTCCCTGACTTTGTAAATGTGCAAGTTTGAGATTAAAACCATGAATATGCAGACGAGTCGCCTGATTCCTACAGAGACGCAAAATTCTGTCTTGTGATTTGTTTAACCCCGCGCCGACCCGCGGAATTGTACTGCAAATGGGCGTCAGCTGCGGGCTCTGCAACATACTGGCACGACGCTGAGCGCGTGTGAACCCGTGACCGATGTGTTCACTGGATATAGCAGATCGCGCGGAGGGTACACGGCTTGGGGTATCATGTGATTGGTTTTGGTAATCGCATGATTCCAATGTAAACAAAACCGCCATGAATGGCTTCCATTCATGACTGTTACTATTGTGATTGGCCCACAGCTATCACATGGTACCAATTGCAGCACCCTGTAGCATGTGATTGGCCCACAGCTATCACATGGTACCAATTGCAGCACCCTGTAGCATGTGATTGGCCCACAGCTATCACATGGTACCAATTGCAGCACCCTGTAGCATGTGATTGGCCCACAGCTATCACATGGTACCTGGGCCAATCACAGCACCCTGTACCATGCGATTGCTGTAGCCAATCACAGATCACAATGGTAATCAAGCTGTCATGAATGAAAGCCATTCTATTGCTTATAACAGTTACCATCACTGTTATAAGCAATAATAGTGGTTTTACTTTTTTTTTTTTTTATCTCTGATCACCTCCTCACTTTCACGGTACGAGAGAGGAAATTGTAAACAGAATTTTTTACTAAATTATTTATATTAACAAAAGTAAAAAAATTGATTACAGTCATGAAATCATTAAATTGTAAGTGGATAACATGAAATGTAAAGATCTGTTACTGTAATTGTCAAGTGGTTGACGCGTTTCGCATTCCTTCTTCAGAACCTTAAATTCTTGACTTAAAACGGAGATCTTGATCAAAAAACAACAATGAGATTCATGGATATTATTATTATTAGGTTCTCCATGGATACAGCAGAGCCGTTATCACAGCCCCTCATCTCATCGGATGTATAGAACACGAGACAACATTTTTTAATAGATAAAAATGACTCCCATACTATGAAACCGGCATAGAATCGCCATCTATGGCATGCCGGGTGCGTCGAACGATTCAAACAAACGTATCCAATAAGAGCCATTTATAATTAAAATCTAAAATTACTAAAATACTTATCAAGGTTTCCACAATCCAAATAGAAAATTCTTCTATTATTAACCGCTGGAACATAATGATGAGCGGGATACAGTGAAGGGAATATTGAAGTATAGAGGACTGGTGTACCCCCCCCCCCCCCCTTATGGGGGATCTACAGAAGATGGGGGGCCGCAGGGGAATGGGAGAGATGAGGAATAAAATTCATCATCCAGATATATGAAGACGGCACCTTGAAAACCTTCCAGGAACTGGGAGACCAATTTGATTGGTCGGACAAATCTTTCTCTCGGTACCTGCACGTCAGGCGCTGGAGGAACAGTTTGAAGGGAGAACTTTAGAGTGGAGCAAAATTCCAAAAGATAATCAACGCAGAAACAGGGAAAGGGTTAATCTCTAAAATATACCCACATATAAATAAAGGGGGAGATGGAGGCCCCCCGAGTATAAGAGGAAGTGGGAAAAGATGTGGGAAATATTTCCGAAATACAATGGAATAGAATTCTTGAACTTGCTCCACTGGTATCGCTCGCCCCTTCCCAGAGGATGTCACGCCCGTTTTTAACCACTTTGCCGCACTCCATATAGCAGAATGACGGCGGCAAAGTGGATTCGATATCCTGGCTGGGCGTCATATGACGTCCTCAGGATATTGAGCCCCCGGGGGGCGTGCATTGCGGCGATCGTTGTTGCGGTGTGTCAGTCTGACACCCCGCAACTACGATCTCGGTAAAGAGTCTCCGGCGGAGACTCTTTACCACGTGATCAGCCGTGTCCAATCGCGGCTGATCAGTGTAAATAGGAAGAGCCGTTGGTCGGCTTTTCCTCACTCACGTCTGTCAGACGCGAGGAGAGCTGATCGGCTGCTCCTCTGACAGGGGGTTCTGTGCTGATCGACTATCAGCGCAGCCCCCCGAGGATGCCCACACTGGACCACCAGGGTTGCCCAGCACCAGGTATGCCACCCTAGACCACCAGGGATGCCAGTCAGTGCCCACAATGGATGCCAATTAGTGCCCACAGTGGGCATCACTGATTGGCATGCATTATTGTTTGGCACTGACATCCATCAGTACAATCCATTACACTACAATGCCGCCTATCAGTGCCCATCCGTGCCGCTTATCTGTGCCGCCTGTACATGCCCATCCATGCCACCATCAGTGCCACTGCATTGGTGCCACCTCATCGGTGCCCATTAGTGCAGCCCCATCAGTGAAGGAGAAAACATACTTATTTACAAAGTTTTGAAACTAAAACAAAAAAAACATTTTTTCAAAATTTTCGGTATTTCTTTTTATTTGTTGCGCTAAAAATAAAAATCCCAGAGGTGATCAAATACCACCAAAAGACATCTCAAGACTATCAGTTTGGTCTCGGCCGGACGCAAGTTGCCCCAGGTGTAGGGACCCCGTAGGGGGACATGATATGTTTTGGAGATGTCTGAAGTCGCTCCTCTACTGGACGGAGGTGATGAGAATCATTGGCCGGGTGTTTGGACCTCCACTGGACGGAGGTGATGAGAATCATTGACCGGGTGTTTGGACCCTCCACTGGACGGAGGTGATGAGAATCATTGAGCGGGTGTTTGGACCCTCCACTGGACGGAGGTGATGAGAATCATTGACCGGGTGTTTGGACCTCCACTGGATGGAGGTGATGAGAATCATTGAGCGGGTGTTTGGACCCTCCACTGGACGGAGGTGAGCGGAGGTGATGAGAATCATTGACCGGGTGTTTGGACCTCCACTGGACGGAGGTGATGAGAATCATTGGCCGGGTGTTTGGACCCTCCACTGGACGGAGGTGATGAGAATCATTCACCGGGTGTTTGGACCTCCACTGGACTGGAGGTGATGAGAATCATTGAGCGGGTGTTTGGACCTCCACTGGACTGGAGGTGATGAGAATCATTGACCGGGTGTTTGGACCCTCCACTGGACTGGAGGTGATGAGAATCATTGGCCGGGTGTTTGGACCCTCCCGGGTGTTGATGAGAACCCCCTCCACTGGACTGGAGGTGATGAGAATCATTGACCGGGTGTTTGGACCCTCCACTGGACTGGAGGTGATGAGAATCATTGAGCGGGTGTTTGGACCCTCCACTGGACGGAGGTGATGAGAATCATTGCCGGGTGTTTGGACCTCCACTGGACGGAGGTGATGAGAATCATTGACCGGTTTGGACCCTCCCACTGGACGGAGGTGATGAGAATCATTGGCCGGGTGTTTGGACCTCCACTGGACGGAGGTGATGAGAATCATTGGCCGGGTGTTTGGACCTCCACTGGACGAGGTGATTGACCATTGGGGTGTTTGGACCTCCACTGGACGGAGGTGATGAGAATCATTGACCGGGTGTTTGGACCCTCCACTGGACGGAGGTGATGAGAATCATTGACCGGGTGTTTGGACCCTCCACTGGACGGAGGTGATGAGAATCATTGAGCGGGTGTTTGGACCCTCCACTGGACGGAGGTGATGAGAATCATTGACCGGGTGTTTGGACCCTCCACTGGACGGAGGTGATGAGAATCATTGACCGGGTGTTTGGACCCTCCACTGGACGGAGGTGATGAGAATCATTGACCGGGTGTTTGGACCCTCCACTGGACGGAGGTGATGAGAATCATTGACCGGGTGTTTGGACCCTCCACTGGACGGAGGTGATGAGAATCATTGGCCGGGTGTTTGGACCTCCACTGGACTGGAGGTGAAGTTTTGTCTCCTGGGATTAGTGGGAAATCCGGGAATCACCCAGGGGGCGGGTCTGAGACGCTTATTCCAAGCAAGGAAATTGATTGCCCTCGGATGGAAGTCGATCTCACCTCCGTCCAGTAGAGAAGGGTAAATAGTATGAATGTGGTAATTCTTAGAGACAAAGGGCCTTAAATAAATACGACAGGATGTGGAATCCCTGGTGGGAAGTGGGAGGGATTTATATGTGACATCAGAGCAGAAAAAAATATTTAAATGGCGAAAAGTGACCCAAAAATCTAAACAAAATGAACTGCGATGGACTGGATGAGTGTGAGAGGAAAGTATGACTGGGTAGACAGGATCACCCCCACGATCCCCTCCTAGATCCCCAAGATACAAATGTTTTATCCCCTATTTGGTATGGGGGGGGGTTGGGTTCTTGGGGAGATGTTTGCCTGATGTTGATGTATTTTGTAAACAAAGGAAAAAAAAAAATCTTGAAGCTAAAGATAAATTATTAACCACTTGCCGACCGCCGATATACGTCGGCACAATGGCAGCGGGGAGCAAATGGGCATACCTGTACGTCCCCTTTAATTGGCGGGATGCACACCCGCCGCGTACAGCGTGACTGTGCCCGCCGGCCTCCTTGCGATCATCTCAGAGCGGCAGATCGGGGAAATACCTTGTTTGCCCATTCTGCTTTGTGACATGAGAGATCACTGCTCTGTTATGTTCTAGATGGCCCATCCCCCCCAAAGTTAGAATCACTCCCTAGGACACACTTAACCCCTTGATCGCCCCTTAGTGTTAACCCCTTCCCTGCCAGTGTCAGTTATACAGTAATCCGTGCATTTGTAGAGCTCTGATCGCTGTATAAATGCCAATGGTCCCAAAATGGTGTCCGATGTGTCCCCCATAATGTCGCAGTCGCGATAAAAATCGCAGATCGCCGCCATTACTAATAAATATAATAATAAAAATGCCATAAACCTATCCCTTATTTGGTAGACGCTATAACTTTTGCGCAAACCAATCAATATACACTTATTTCTATTTTCTACCAAAAATATGTAGAAGATTACATATCGGCCGAAACTGAGGAAAAAATTAATTTTTATATATTTTTTTGGGGGATATTCTAGCAAAAAGTAAAAAACATTGCTTTTTTTTTTTTTTCAAAATTGTCGCTCCTCTTTTTTTTTTTTTTTTTTTATAGTGCCAAAAATAAAAACCGCAGAGGTGATCAGATGCCACCACTGCACAATTATGTAACACTTTGTGTTGGTCCGTCACATAAAATCCCAATAAAATACATTTATGTTTTTGGTTGTAACAAAATGTGGAGAATTTCAAGGGGTGTGAATACTTTTTCCTGGCACTGTAATATAAAGACAAGTACAATGGCTGTATTTACAATATTTTACATGCAAAGTCATTTGTCCTGAGTTCCCCCGCCCCCCCCCCCCATAGTACGGCTGAGCCATCGTTCGATCGCCCCGGGGGGGTGGGGATTGGCGGGTCGGACGCGCTCTGATGGTTCCTCGTCGTGTTTTTTGATGTTGAGGTTTGGAAATCCCCTCTTCCTTCCTCCGCCGCCCCCTCCGTCTGCTCTCACTCTGAACCTCACGTTTTCTGGATGACATCAGCCGAGGTCCGAAGGTTATCGGAGTGTGTGGGCGGCACATCTGTGAGACGATCGTCTGATTGTCTCCACTGGAAAAAGACGAACCTGAGAACCGATCGCCTCCAACCTGACAGAAACCCAAATCCTGAGAACTCCAGGATCGCACTTTGCCTTCCCTGCTTCTCTTTCTTCATATAAATAAAATGTTTCTATTTTTATTACATTCTTCATTTTATACACTGTGATGTCATCACTGGGTCTCTGTGCTTCTCTATGCAATGCAGGCAGATCGTGGCTGGTGGGAGGGGCTGTATATAGAAAACCTCCCAGCCCCCGACCTCAGTACTTCTACCGAGAGCCCTCAGCCTTGGATCACTGCGGTGCGGAGAACCACGTGTGATACAGAGAGGAATCGCACTGCATTCCTGTTCAAATCGCATGCGATTCTTTGTAGTGCGATTTCAGCTCATTCATTTCGTGTGGCTCGAATCGCACCGCACCCGTATGAAAGAGGTCCGCACTGGTATTGTGAACACCCAATGCGATCCGATTCCACCAATCGCACTGCGTTTTGCGGACCGTTTTTGGGGTGTTGTAAACGTGACGTCAGCACCCGCAGCGGATGGAATGAGCGGAGTGCGATTGTGATGTGGTGCAGGAAATGCTGAATCCCGCACTGCGTCAGTGAGAACCTAGGCGCCGTCCTGATGCAAGCAGTGGGAGGAGTTATGGAAATATCACAATGCATTGATGGGTGGGTGTCAGTCTGGAGGAGTGGGCGTTCCTAGGCAGGCTGTATTTATATAGGTAACGCCCACATGTGTAGATGAACCCCCATAATTGAAGGAACTGAAATCCAATGAATGAAAGGGGGCGGACCAGCAAGCAGTGGGAGGAGTTATGGAAATATCACAGTGCATTGATGGGCGGTGTCAGTCTGGAGGAGTGGGCGGTCCTAGGCAGGCTGCATTTGCATAGGCAACGCCCACATGTAATGCTGAGCCCCCACCATGATAGACAGAACTGAAACCCAATGAATGAAAGGGGCGGGGCCAGGAATAGTCAGGCTGGGGAGGAATTAATGGCACCCCCCACACATCTGCTAACACATGCATTTATTGCAAAACGCATTGGAGTACCACGCATTTTGGTGTAATTTTGCTAAAGGGTCAGGAGCATTTTCTGCGTCTCACGCGTAGGACGGCCCATTGTGTGCGTTGGGACCACAGCGTAAAATCACGCACTTTCCCAACACACACAGAAACGCGTCGCTCTTCCGCAGGAAATGAATGGGCTGCTCTACTTGCACCCAGGGCCAGGATAAGGGGGGGGGGGGGCAGGAGGGGCGGCTGCCCCTGGCACAGGGTTGGGGGCGCTCTGTGCCAGATGCTTCTGTTACACGGCTGACCCTAAGGGAAGGGGGGGGCAGTTTGGCATCTTTGCCCTGTTGGGTGTTGGGTGAACTTGTCCCGGCATTGCATGCAGGAAAAAACGCACAGAAACGCGCACACTGACTGCCGCACCCAGGGGCTGCCCTACAAGCGACCTGTGGGGAGCGCCCTCCATTGCACCTGCAGAGCCCTTCGCACTTTGTGTCTTCTTAGCCCTTCGGGGCCCATTCACACCAGGAAGCGCCCATTCTTGCATGCGCGTTGGCGTGCGTTTAATTCACCTTTTTTTTTTAGCACACTTTTTACATGCGTTTGCGCTGCACCTTTCCTACGCGTTTGCTGTCACTTCCTGGGCGCTCTCCTCCTTCCTCTTTGGACTTTCTTGTGCGTCGCGCTGCGTTTCTACCCGTTTGCGGTGCAAGGAAAACGCAGCTTTCTGTAGTATTTCTCACCGCTCTGCGCTGTAATGATGTGATGCCCCCCGTAGGATGACAGGTGGGAATGCGCCCCCCTTTATCTGGTGTGAATGGTCCCCCCCCCCGCGACGCACACAGAGCCGACCAATGAGAGGTCTGCGTTGTCTGGTCCCGGGAAGAATTCTTGGTCCTGATGTGACGGGCGGGGGAGGGGGTTTCCTGCAGGCAGGTCACAGCCCAGCAGGTCTAATCCTCTCGCCATCAATGGAGCAGTTGTGCGTTAAGCCGGATTGGCGAAGTGCGGAGAGCCGGTTATATAATGTCAGCTCTCAGGAGGAGGCACATGCACAGCCCTGCGTGAGCTGCTGACGTTTCAGCGATTAACTGTTTTCTCGGCTATTTACACAAACGCCGCAGCCACGCCGAGGTCAGCCGGAAGAGGCCGCCATATTGGAGGGAAAATGGGGGGGGGAGGGGGGGCAGAATGAAAATATATCATTTTTTAATGAATTTTACAGATTTTGTCTTTATTGTTTTTTTTTTTTATACTCTATATAATTCTTTATTATTTATAAAAAGTACAAATCTACCAACAATATAAATTCCGGATCCCAACGCTCTGCTAATCCCACCCACTGACCACATATGATCCGCCTACATTGCCCAAATCACACCCACTTTACAGGTTGGTCCCGCCCACACCCTCCCATCTCTAAATACTGTATGTGGGGACCAGGGCAGCTAATAAGGCAGTACAACCAGTCCTGGGTACTGGGCCCATCAGCTAAACAGGGGGGCCCAGACCCCCATAACTAAACAGGGGGGGCCAGACCCCACCAGCTAAACAGGGGGGGCCAGACCCCATCAACTAAACAGGGGGGCCCAGGTCCCATCAACTAAACAGGGGGGCCCACACCTCATCATCTAAACAGGGGGGCCCAGACCTCATCATCTAAACAGGGGGGCCCACACCTCATCATCTAAACAGGGGGGCCCAGGTCCCATGACCTAAACAGGGGGGGCAGACCCTATCAACTAAACAGGGGGGCCCAGACCTCATCAACTAAACAGGGGGGCCCAGGTCCCATGACCTAAACAGGGGGGCCAGGTCCCATGACCTAAACAGGGGGGGCAGACCCTATCAACTAAACAGGAGGGCCCAGGTCCCATCAGCTAAACAGGAGGGCCCAGACCCATCATTTAAACAGGAGGGCCCTGGCCCCATCAGCTAAACAGGGGGGCCCAGGTCCTAATTGAATAAATAGATTTTTCTAGACCACACCCCCACTTCTACTTTCTTAGCAGAGCTTACTTTACATTTCCCTGGACATAGGGAGGCGGGGGAGGGACTTTTTTCACTTTTGGGGCATAGGGGGATAAAGTCAGTGCCACTGTTCCCCTGCACCCCGAGGGGTGGTAGTTAGGGGGGGGGTGGTAGTTGGGGGGGTGGTAGTTGGAGGGGTGGTAGTTGGGGGAAGGTAGTTGGAGGGTGGTAGTTGGAGGGTGGTAGTTGTGGGTGGTAGTTGAAGGCTGGTAGTTGAAGGCTGGTAGTTGAAGGCTGGTAGTTGGGGGGTGGTAGTTGGGGGTGGTAGTTGAAGGCTGGTAGTTGGGGGGTGGTAATTGGGGGTGTTAGTTGGGGGTAGTTGAGGGGTGTTAGTTGTAGGGTGGTAGTTGGGAGGGGTAGTTGAGCGGTGTTAGTTGGAGGGTGGTAGTTGGAGGGTGGTAGTTGGGGGGGGTGGGGGGTGGTGGTGGGGGGGTGGTAATTGGGGGTGTTAGTTGTAGGGTGTTAGTTGGGGGGTGGTAGTTGTAGGGTGGTAGTTGGGGGGGTAGTTGAGCGGTTTTAGTTGGAGGGTGGTAGTTGGGGGTTGTAGTTGGGGGGGGGGTAGTTGGGGTGGTGGTAGTTGGGGGGTGGTAGTTGGTGGGGTAGTTGGAGGGTGGTAGTTGGGGGGGTAGTTGAGCGGTGTTAGTTGTAAGGTTGTAGTTGGGGGGTGGTAGTTGGGGGGTGGTAGTTGGGGTGGTGGTAGTTGGGGGGGGTGGTGGTAGTTAGAGGGTGGTAGTTGGGGGGGTAGTTGAGCGGTGTTAGTTGGAGGGTGGTAGTTGGAGGGTGGTAGTTGGGGGGGGTAATTGGGGTGGTGGTAGTTGGGGGGTGGTAGTTGGGTGGTGGTAGTTGGAGGGTGGTAGTTGGGGGGGGGGGGTAGTTGGGGTGGTGGTAGTTGGAGGGTGGTAGTTGGGGGGGTAGTTGGGGTGGGGGTAGTTGGGGTGGTGGTAGTTGGAGGGTGGTAGTTGGGGGGGTAGTTGGGGTGGTGGTAGTTGGGGGGGGCAGTTGGGGTGGTGGTAGTTGGAGGGGGGTAGTTGGAGGGGGGTAGTTGGAGGGGGGTAGTT
Organism: Lithobates sylvaticus; assembly: GCA_028564925.1. Classification (NCBI taxonomy): domain Eukaryota; kingdom Metazoa; phylum Chordata; class Amphibia; order Anura; family Ranidae; genus Lithobates; species Lithobates sylvaticus. The sequence goes on along the minus strand of CM053032.1, from coordinate 1,475,333 downwards.
GGAGGGTGGTAGTTGGGAGGATAGTTGGGGGTGGTAGTTGCACGGTGGTAGTTGGGGGGGGTAGTTGGGGGGGGTGGGGCGGGACCCATTGGAAGGTTGATGCTCAGCCCTTATTTCTGGGACTTGAACTTTTATTCCGATGATTTAACTGCTGAAATTATATTACGAGGAACTTTCGTTTGTCTCCTATAATCCGCCCGCTGATCGCCATCCCTGCCCAGATCGATGGTACACATGTGGGCGAGGGGCCGGGGCAAAGGAGTGAGCTGGAGTTTTTTATTCAATTTGTTAGTGTATCTAAATCTGCTAGTCCATCTAACACTCCCCTCCCCCCAGACTGACAAGCGAGCGAAGCGTGGCCGTGCCCGAAGCGTGGCGAGCGAAGCGTGGCCGTGCCCGAAGCGCGGCGAGCGAAGCGTGCCCGAAGCGAGGCGAGCGAAGCGTGGCCGTGCCCCGAAGCGCGGCGAGCGAAGCGTGGCCGTGCCCGAAGCGCGGCGAGCGAAGCGTGGCCGTGCCCGAAGCGCGGCGAGCGAAACGTGGCCGTGCCCGAAGAGCGGCGAGCGAAGCGTGGCCGTGCCCGAAGCGCGGCAAGCGAGGCCGTGCCCGAAGCGCGGCGAGCGAAGCGTGGCCGTGCCCGAAGCGCGTCGAGCGAAGCGTGGCCGTGCCCGAAGCGCGGCGAGCGAAGCTAGACCATGCCCGAAGCGTGGCCGTGCGAAGCGTGGCCATGCCCGAAGCGTGGCGAGCGAAGCTAGACCGTGGCGAACGAAGCGTGGCCGTGCCCGAAGCGTGGGCGAGCGAAGCGAGGCCGTGCCCGAAGCGTGGGCGAGCGAAGCGAGGGGCCCTCTTACAAAGTGCTGTTTTACATCATCTCTGTCCACTTGCATGGTGGGGCTTCAACCTACTGGCCTCAGGGCAGAAGTACTATTAAGTGCGCAGGCGCCGTTCATCTCCAGAGACTTTCGGCGTCTCCTTGTCCTCCGTACTGCGCAAGCGATGGGGGGGACACTATCTGATGGGGGGGGACACTATCTGATGGGGGGACACTATCTGATGCGGGGACACTATCTGATGGGGGGACACTATCCTATGGGGGGACACTTCTCGGTAGAACACCGGTACGACATGTTTGGTTTTTTTTTAACTAAAAAAAACGAGACTTTAGTATCACTTTAAGTTTATTAATTTTGGTAATTTATATAAATTGTTACATTTTGGTGTTTTGTATTATTCGTTGTATTTGTTGCGGAGGTTCTGGATGTTCAGCGCCGGTACCTTTTATTTTACATAATGTATTATATAAATGTGGATTTTATTTTTATTGCTCTGTCTTTGTACTTTAATGATTGGTTTTGGGTGTACTTTTTATTGCCCGTGTGTCGGGTGTTCAGGACACGGACGTCTCTTATATCTCATCTTATATAATCCATCACAAGGCGATAATTACGTGTTGGAAATGAATCCGCCGCGATCAACTTTCCTTGTTTGTTTCTTCTTTGCAAACTTTTTATTGGCCGATCGGTGGCCTAGATCGCCCTCCCTGTGTGCTGCCACCCGCCTCCTGTAATGTGACGGTTCCCCTCCCTGCGGGGCTCATGGTGTCCCCGTGACTCTCCTGCCTCCTCCTGTCCTCTCCACACCCCAGTGCTGAGCCGGGAACAGGCAGCATTGAAGGGCACGTGAGCTTCATATGACAGGAACAGCATCTGGCTCACTTGGCATTGGGCGTGCTGCTGTCACAGGGAGGGACACACCACTCCCCCCCACCCCCTTCCACCAGTGCAAAACATCCCCTCCCACCCATTTAACCAGAAGCTGGAGCTGTGAACACCATCAGAACTAGCTAAAGGCAGAGAGGAGCTGACATCCAGCAACTCCTGAGCCCGGGCACCTGGACCGTCACCTGTGCACCCCCCAGTCTATGGACATTGCACCCTACCGGATACCCACCCCTACCGGATACCCACATAGCACCCTACCGGATACCCGCAAGGAACTAAAGTCTCATCGTCTTGGCATGGACAGAGTCTCCAGCAGCCAGCCTCCACCACCCTGTCTGGACAGATCCCTGTCTGGGTAAGTTCCCTGCTTGTGTCTGTAATGCTAAAGAACATCATGCTGAGAATAAAAGGATATCTCCTGATAGGTCTCCCCTGCAGCAGAACCGTAGGGGTGCCCATGCAAATAGGTCTCCCCTGTAGCAGAACCCCAGGGGTGCCAATCCAGATAGATCTCCTACTAAGAAGGTGCCCATCTAGATAGGTCTTCCCTGCAGCAGAACCACAGGGGTGCCCATGCAAATAGGTCTCTCACAAAGCAGAACACCATCCTGATAGGTCTCCCCTCTAGCAGAACCCCAGGGGTGCCCATCCAGATAGGTCTTTTATGAAGCAGATGCCCAGGGGTGCCCATCTAGATAGGTCTCCCCTGCAGCAGAACCACCGGGGTGCCCATGCAAATAGGTCTCTCATGAAGCAGAACCCCATCCAGATAGGTCTCCCCTGCAGCAGAACCCCAGGGGTGCCCATCCAGATAGGTCTCCCCTGCAGCAGAACTGCAGGAGTGCCCATTCAGATAGGTCTTATACGAAGCAGGTGCCCAGGGGTGCCCATCTAGATAGGTCTCCCCTGCAGGAGAACCCCAGGGGTGCCCGTCCAGATAGGTTTCCCCCCGTAGCAGAACCCCAGGGGTGCCCATCTAGATAGGTCTCCTACGAAGCAGATGCCCAGGGGTGCCCATCCAGATAGGTCACCCCCGAAGCAGAACCCCAGGGGTGCCCATCTAGATAGGTCTCCCCTGCAGCAGAACCCCAGGGGTGCTCATCCAGATAGGTCTCCACAGGAGAACCCCAGAATGCCCATCCTGATAGGTCACCCCCGAAGCAGAACCCCAGGGGTGCCTATCATAACAAATGCCATGAAATCAGCAGACAGTGCCAAAGGTGAGCAGACTCCCAAAGGATAGTCGCCATCTGCCCACAATTCCCAGGGGCAGCCCGGGGTCGGGGATATTTTATCCTGATTTTTTTAAAGTGGCGAGTTTTGGCGCCATCAATATCCCCCTTCATTTCTTCCCGTTATTAATATTTATTTAAGAGCAGAACTGAAAATACAAACAGTTCTATTTTAAGTTTATTTGGGGTATTGATATCAAAGATTTAAATGTAAATATTTTGTATTATTGCAGTTTTAATAGTAAAGATAAAAAATGTGAATATTGTTATTATTGGGAAATTATTATTAAAGATTTAATTGTAAATATTTTAAAGTTCAGTTTTATTATTAAAGAATTAAAATGTAAATGTTTTCTATTTGATAATAATATATTGATGGATTACGTATACAAGTTCCTGTAATAAATAATAATAATATTTAGGGGTTGGAATTGTAAATATTTCTATTGTCCGGGAAGTTCCTCCATATTATTATTATTATAGAGAAGCCGCATTGGACGATGTAAATATTTGATGAAAGTTACTTTGTGTTATTAATATTTATTTTAAAAAGAAACATTTAATATGCAAATCCCTTTATAATACAACCTTATGACACGTCAGAATCTGGTGCCTGATGAGTGACAGGTGTGTGAAATGTTTGACACGCTCAGCAGACGGCGTCCCGGGCGCAGCGCACAAAGTGTTCATAATAATCGCTCGCCATGTCAGGCGCTAGAAATGCTGGTGAATGTCGTGGTGAATGTTGTGGTGAATGTTGTGTCTCCCTCTGACTCGGTGTTGTCTCTCCTTTCAGGATGGAATTCTCCCACTTGTATCCGGTCTTCAAATCCCGCAAAGCAATGAAGAGGTGCGACGACGGCGGCGGCGGCGGCAAGGTACGCCACGCTTTGTGTTCTGTGCCAGGAATCCATCTAGAGAAGTCAGCCTGGCATCTTAATTTAGAAAGTTCAGTGTAGACTGCCCTGCAAAACCTGATTCTGTCTTTGCTTGACTTATCACAAGCACCCCTCATCTTATCACAAGCACCCCTCGTCTTATCACAAGCACCCCTCATCTTATCACACGCACCCCTCGTCTTATCACAAGCACCCCTCGTCTTATCACAAGCACCCCTCGTCTTATCACAAGCACCCCTCGTCTTATCACACGCACCCCTCGTCTTATCACACGCACCCCTCATCTTATCACACGCACCCCTCATCTTATCACACGCACCCCTCATCTTATCACACGCACCCCTCATCTTATCACAAGTACCCCTCGTCTTATCACAAGCACCCCTCGTCTTATCACAAGCACCCCTCGTCTTATCACAAGCACCCCTCATCTTATCACACGCACCCCTCATCTTATCACAAGCACCCCTCATCTTATCACAAGCACCCCTCGTCTTATCACAAGCACCCCTCGTCTTATCACAAGCACCCCTCGTCTTATCACAAGCACCCCTCGCCTTATCACAAGTACCCCTCGTCTTATCACAAGTACCCCTCGTCTTATCACAAGCACCCCTCGTCTTATCACAAGCACCCCTCGTCTTATCACAAGCACCCCTCGTCTTATCACAAGCACCCCTCGTCTTATCACACGCACCCCTCATCTTATCACAAGCACCCCTCATCTTATCACAAGCACCCCTCATCTTATCACAAGCACCCCTCGTCTTATCACAAGCACCCCTCGTCTTATCACAAGCACCCCTCGTCTTATCACAAGCACCCCTCGTCTTATCACAAGCACCCCTCGTCTTATCACAAGCACCCCTCGTCTTATCACAAGCACCCCTCGTCTTATCACAAGTACCCCTCATCTTATCACAAGCACCCCTCGTCTTATCACAAGCACCCCTCGTCTTATCACAAGCACCCCTCGTCTTATCACAAGTACCCCTCATCTTATCACAAGCACCCCTCGTCTTATCACAAGCACCCCTCGTCTTATCACAAGCACCCCTCGCCTTATCACAAGTACCCCTTGTCTTATCACAAGCACCCCTCATCTTATCACACGCACCCCTCATCTTATCACACGCACCCCTCATCTTATCACAAGCACCTCTCATCTTATCACAAGCACCGCTCGTCTTATCACAAGCACCCCTCATCTTATCACACGCACCCCTCATCTTATCACAAGCACCCCTCATCCAATCATATTTCATTGATATATTCCCGGTGTGGACTGAGGGGTGTATCAGTTTGTAGCGTTGTCTATTTTTTTGATCTCAGTTGTTTTATCTTTTTATTCCTTTTTCTTGTTGCTGTCGGTTTATTCCGTTCTCTGATTGGTTGATACTTTGTGGCGGTCGGGGTGTAGAGTACATTCTGTACCTGTGTGGAGTCTCCGCACGTTCCTCTGCACGCCCCTCCGCTCTGTACAGATCAGACCGCCGCTCACGTGTACTCTCACATGTAGGCTGCATGCACAGCCGCCGACTGGCCCCCAGGGGGCAGCGTGTCCCGTCTCCGTGAAAACTCAACGCTCTTCTCTTATTCCGCAGGACACCTACAAGCTGCCGCACCGACTGATCGAGAAGAAGCGCAGAGATCGAATCAACGAATGCATATCGCAGCTGAAGGACTTGCTGCCGGAGCACCTCAAACTCACGGTGAGTGAAAAGGGGCGCCGGGCTAATGCCACCCGGGTAAACGATTGAACCACGCCGATCACAATAGTCGCATCACATGTCTCTGCGCCGGCTTCATGTGACAGCCATGAGACGCTCTGCATGCATGTGACAGCCATGAGACGCTCTGCATGCATGTGACAGCCATGAGACGCTCTGCATTCATGTGACAGCCATGAGACGCTCTGCATTCATGTGACAGCCATGAGACGCTCTGCATTCATGTGACAGCCATGAGACGCTCTGCATGCATGTGACAGCCATGAGACGCTCTGCATTCATGTGACAGCCATGAGACGCTCTGCATTCATGTGACAGCCATGAGACGCTCTGCATTCATGTGACAGCCATGAGACGCTCTGCATACATGTGACAGCCATGAGACGCTCTGCATGCATGTGACAGCCATGAGACGCTCTGCATTCATGTGACAGCCATGAGACGCTCTGCATTCATGTGACAGCCATGAGACGCTCTGCATTCATGTGACAGCCATGAGACGCTCTGCATACATGTGACAGCCACGAGACGCTCTGCATGCATGTGACAGCCATGAGACGCTCTGCATGCATGTGACAGCCATGAGACGCTCTGCATACATGTGACAGCCACGAGACGCTCTGCATACATGTGACAGCCACGAGACGCTCTGCATGCATGTGACAGCCATGAGACGCTCTGCATACATGTGACAGCCACAAGACGCTCTGCATGCATGTGACAGCCATGAGACGCTCTGCATACATGTGACAGCCATGAGACGCTCTGCATGCATGTGACAGCCATGAGACTCTCTGCATGCATGTGACAGCCAAGGGGGGGGGATGTGGAAACAAACCGAAGGCTCCATATGACAGGAAGTGGGTGGAATAGGATGCAGGAGATCCGCAGCATTGAAAACAGTATTTTGTTTAAAAAAAATGGCAGTTGCTTATAATAGCGAGAGTACAGAGAAAACGAAATGTCATCCAGTTATAGGGATTCGATCGACCTAAAATCCCCGCTTCATAGAGTTCATTCCTCTCCCTCTGAGCGCTCTCCTAATCCTGCTCTCAGCAACAATTGTTAAGGCAAACTGCACCTCCCCTTCAGTCTTGCACAGGTGTACCGGCTCCTCCCTTCAGTCTTGCACAGGTGTACCGGCTCCTCCCCTTCAGTCTTGCACAGGTGTACCGGCTCCTCCCCTTCAGTCTTGCACAGGTGTACCGGCTCCTCCCCTTCAGTCTTGCACAGGTATACCGGCTCCTCCCCTTTGGTCTTGCACAGGTGTACCGGCTCCTCCCCTTTAGTCTTGCACAGGTTTACCGGCTCCTCCCCTTCAGTCTTGCACAGGTGTACCAGCTCCTCCCCTTCAGTCTTGCACAGGTGTACCGGTTCCTCCCCTTCGGTCTTGCACAGGTGTACCGGCTCCTCCCCTTTGGTCTTGCACAGGTGTACCGGCTCCTCCCCTTTGGTCTTGCACAGGTGTACCGGCTCCTCCCCTTTAGTCGTGCACAGGTGTACTGGCTCCTCCCCTTTGGTCTTGCACAGGTGTACTGGCTCCTCCCCTTTGGTCTTGCACAGGTGTACTGGCTCCTCCCCTTCGGTCTTGCACAGGTGTACCGCCTTCTCTCCTGGACTGAAATGTCTTCCTCTGATTAGAAGCTGCAGCAAGTCAGATAGAGCCCCGCCTCATTTCTTGGCTGGGGGACCTCCAGCATCATCTAGCTCCCCCCCCAGCCTGACTGTCTCCCGCCTTTTAATTAGATTTCAGTTTGTAGAGGTTCAGCATCACATGTGGGCGTTACCTATGCAAATACAGCCTGCTAGGAACACCCACTCCTCCAGACTGACACCCGCCCATCAAGACATTTTGATATTTGCATAACTGAGGACTCTGGAGAGGAGTACTGAGGTCGGGGGCTGGGATGTTTTCTATGTACAGCCCCCTGCCGGCCCCTCCCACCAGCCATGATCTGCCTGCAATGCATAGAGAAGCACAGAGACCCAGTGATGACATCACAGGGTATAAAATAAAATATGTAATGAAATTGGAAAGGTTGTATAAAAATATATATATATATATTGGCATTCTGATGAGATGAGGGAGGAACCGGGGAAGGCGACATAAACGCAGAATAAACTTCAACTTCTCAGTGAAGTCGCCATCAAAGACCTCCTAGTCCTGGTATTAGCTGTGCGATATATAATATACAATATATAATATACAATATATAATATATATATATAATATACAACATACAATATATAATATACAATATATAATATACAATATATAATATATAATATACAACATACAATATATAATATACAATATATAATATACAATATATAATATACAATATATAATATACAATATATAATATACAATATATAATATATAATATATAATATACAACATACAATATATAATATACAATATATAATATACAATATATAATATATAATATATAATATACAACATACAATATATAATATACAATATATAATATACAATATATAATATACAATATATAATATACAATATATAATATACAATATATAATATATAATATATAATATACAACATACAATATATAATATACAATATATAATATACAATATATAATATATAATATATAATATACAACATACAATATATAATATATAATATACAACATACAATATATAATATACAATATATAATATACAACATACAATATATGATATATAATATACAATGTTTCTGTGTCACCTGGAATTGTTACATAAGAGACGAGTCATTCACTCTCCTTTTCCTGTCTGGCTGTAGATGAATCTCTGTAGATCTCTGTAGATGAATCTCTGTAACTCTTCCTCTCCTTCTTGCAGACCCTGGGACATCTGGAGAAAGCGGTGGTCCTGGAGCTGACACTCAAACACGTCCAGTCCTTGTCCAACTTGATAGAGCAGCAGCAACAGCAGATCCTGAATCTCCAGAGTGGTGAGCGGCCGTTGATTTTCTCATTATCTGGGTGACAGGAAGTTGTCAGAGCAGAGAAGGGAGATTTCTATCATTTCCCGGGGTCCTCCGCACTCGGCTCTGTGCCGGGGTCCTCCGCACTCGGCTCTGTGCCGGGGTCCTCCGCACTCGGCTCTGTGCCGGGGTCCTCCGCACTCGGCTCTGTGCCGGGGTCCTCCGCACTCGGCTCTGTGCCGGGGTCCTCCGCACTCGGCTCTGTGCCGGGGTCCTCCGCACTCGGCTCTGTGCCGGTGTTGTATCATTATCCGTCCCCCATCACCAAGTGTCCGAGGTGTACTGCGCATGCGCAGTACACAGGACGCCATATTCCGAAAATTGCCGAGGATGAACGGCGCCTGCGCCGTGAGTCCACTTTCAAGCCCCACCATCCAAGTGGACATAGAGTTAGAATATAAAAGAGCCGAACGCAGTGAGGCCGTGCCCGAAGCGTGGCGAGCGAAGCGAGGGGCCCTCTCAATTTCACTAACCCTATGTCCGCTTGGATGGTGGGGGCTTCTCCTCGACTCACGGCGCAGGCGCCGCTCATCTTCCGACAATTTCCGAAAATCTTCTGGATCCGGACTGCGCATGCGCTGCGCATGCGCAGGAGACTTCGGACACCTAGTGACAGCCGGACACTTGGTGATAGAACACCGGGATCCTGGGGGTCCTTGTATGAGAAGTTAAAGTGTAACTCCGCCCTCCTGCAGAGCAGCCCAGCAGGACCGGTGTTCTATCACCAAGTGTCCGGCTGTCACTAGGTGTCCGAAGTCTCCTGCGCATGCGCAGCGCATGCGCAGTCCGGATCCAGAAGATTTTCGGAAATTGTCGGAAGATGAGCGGCGCCTGCGCCGTGAGTCGAGGAGAAGCCCCACCATCCAAGCGGACATAGGGTTAGTGAAATTGAGACGGCCCCTCGCGGGCTCGCTTCGCTCGCCACGCATCGGGCACGGCCTCGCTGCGCTCGGCACTTTTATATTCTAACTCTATGTCCACTGGGATGGTGGGGCTTGAAAGTGGACTCACGGCGCAGGCGCCGTTCATCCTCGGCAATTTTCGGAATATGGGCGTCCTGTGTACTGCGCATGCGCAGTACACCTCGGACACTTGGTGATGGGGGACGGATAATGATACAACACCGGCGCTTGTCCACTTCAATGGATCCTACAATAGGGGTGAACCTCACATTGGAACAGCACCCTAAATTAGTAGATACCCCAAATTTCTGATTACTACAAAGTCAGTATGCAGAGGACTCACTCCGGCCCACTTTCTACATAGGGGGGCCAGTTTACTGTCCCTTGGGCTCTGGGGGGGCCCTGACTGTGCCCAGTGAGAGTAAATAAGGTCCCAACATCAGTGGGAGGAATTGTGCCCCATCATTGGTGTCAGTGGACCCAATTGTTGGTGTCATTGGGAGGAATTGTGCCCCATCATTGGTGCCATTGGACCCAATTGTTGGTGTCAGTGGGAGGAATTGTGCCCCATCATTGGTGCCATTGGACCCAATTGTTGGTGTCATTGGGAGGAATTGTGCCCCATTATTGGTGCCATTGGACCCAATTGTTGGTGTCATTGGGAGGAATTGTGCCCATCATTGGTGCCATTGGACCCAATTGTTGGTGTCAGTGGGAGGAATTGTGCCCCCATCATTGGTGCCATTGGACCCAATTGTTGGTGTCATTGGGAGGAATTGTGCCCCATCATTGGTGTCATTGGACCCAATTGTTGGTGTCATTGGGAGGAATTGTGCCCCATCATTGGTGCCATTGGACCCAATTGTTGGTGTCAGTGGGAGGAATTGTGCCCCATCATTGGTGCCATTGGACCCAATTGTTGGTGTCATTGGGAGGAATTGTGCTCCTTTGTTAATGTTGGTGGGAGGAGTTGTGCCCCATAGTTGGTGTCAGTGGGAAGAATAGTGCCACATCGTGGGTGTCAGTGGAAGGAATTGTGCCCAATCATTGGTGTAATTTTGCCCAATTGTTGGTGTAACTGGGAGGAATTGTGCCCCTTCACTGGTCTCAGTGGAGGTGGGGGGGGGATTTTGTCCCATTGTTGGTATCGGTGGATTAAGTAGTGCCCCAGGGGATAAAAGTAAGCAAAGGGCCACTTTTGGCCCCCGGGCCTGTAGTTTGGAGACCACTGTTGTAGAGGGTCTTACAATGACCGTTGCCTGTTGGGCGGTTCCTGCTCTTTAGCTCATCTTCTTCTTCTTCCTCCAGGTTGCTCCTCTGATGGTAGCAGATCTTCTGGGGAGGAAATGTTCCGTTCCGGGTTCCAGTTGTGTGCGGAGGAAGCCCTGAGGTTCCTGAAAGGCGGAGAGAAACGTGAGCTTGTGGCACACCTGCACCGCGTGGCCTCCGATCTCAACCACGGCACCTCCGAAACCACCAAAATCAGCGAGAAGCCCAGTCCTAAAGCGCAAGCCGCCAACTGCGTGCCAGTAATCTGCCGAGCCGCCCCCCTCAGCTGCGGGGAACAGAGCGGTACGGATACAGACACTGACAGCGGGTACGGAGGAGAGGCGGACAAGGTAGAGGGACCTCAGGAACAGGGAGGTGCCCTGAAGGAAGGGAAGACCACCCCCTTGGCTCTGGATAGGCTTATAAAACAAGAACATGAAGAGAGTCCGAAAAAGAGGCCAAGGATGGAGGTCATGGAGGACGAGACCAGGTTCGACAGCAGTGACCTGTCTGTGATGGGACCTTACCCGAATCACCCACCTTTTTGCCTTCCCTTTTATTTTATACCCCCCTCTGCCTCAGCCTATCTGCCAATGCTGGAAAAATGCTGGTACCCCGGGTCTATGCCAATGCTGTACCCCAATTTGGCCCAATCAGGTCTGCTGAACCAAGAGCGAATGCCACAGGTTCACTCCCCAACATCCATACCCACCATGGACTCCTCGGCCCTCCTACAAGCCCTCAAACAGGTGCCAGCGGTAGGTGCGGATGCCAAGGACTGACTGTAAGTGGTCACAGAAGCATGGGTGTGCAGAAAACCGATTCGAGGACTCTTAGGCCACCAAACGAGACTTGCTGCCCACATCCACCTGTACTTAGAGGAACCGAGGTGGGGCGAGGCCGTTCCTGGAGGTTCTAGGAGTCAGGCAGGTGTTGAGGTGTCATATCTTGTGGCCGACGTGGCAGAGTCTGCCCACGTGGTAAAGGTTGGAGTCCTCAAAGATGTGGAGATATCCTTCAGAAGAGCAAGGATGGTTGCCACGTCCGAAAACCTAAAGAAAGGGGCGACTAACCGATGATGCCAGCCGGGCAGCCGGGACTCTGTCATTGGTCGTCTTCTGCTGTAATTCTCTGAGATGGTTTGAGGTTCTAAAGGTCACCAAAGCTTCATTCCCGGTATTCCAAGACCTTCCCAACGCTGAAGAACCTTCATCCTTCATCCTTCAGCACTGAACTTCAAGAGGCTTTGAGAAAAAATAAAAACATTCAGAAGGGCCCCCGAGGGCAGCTGGCCGGCCCCTGATGGTGGGGCTGGAGTTTCCACTATGAATGCACTTTAGACTCTCCTGGATTCCCCACCCCCTTCCCGGCTCTGGGAGAGCAGAAGGAGAAAAGATAACAAATAAATCTATTTCCTGAATCGCTGATGTTTTGTTTTTCTTTGCTGTATAGAAATGATTGTGTCCCAAAAACAGTTCAAAATCTAAAAATGTAAAATAATTTATCCCAAAAAGTTTTTTATAACATTTACAAATCAGTCAATTCCTAAAACCAGATAAACCAAATGCCGATCACAATCCCACCGTACGAGAAGAAAGGCCTTTACCTGCCACGTATGTGTGGCCCCAACTGTCATTCCTCTGGCCACTCAGGAACTGCCACGTATGTGTGGCCCCAACTGTCATTCCTCTGGCCTCTCAGGAACTGCCACGTATGTGTGGCCCCAACTGTCATTCCTCTGGCCACGCAGGAACTTCCAGGTATGTGTGGCCCCAACTGTCATTCCTCTGGCCACTCAGGAACTGCCAGGTATGTGTGGCCCCAACTGTCATTCCTCTGGCCACTCAGGAACTGCCAGGTATGTGTGGCCCCAACTGTCATTCCTCTGGCCACGCAGGAACTGCCAGGTATGTGTGGCCCCAACTGTCATTCCTCTGGCCACGCAGGAACTGCCAGGTATGTGTGGCCCCAACTGTCATTCCTCTGGCCACTCAGGAACTGCCAGGTATGTGTGGCCCCAACTGTCATTCCTCTGGCCACTCAGGAACTGCCAGGTATGTGTGGCCCCAACTGTCATTCCTCTGGCCACTCAGGAACTGCCAGGTATGTGTGGCCCCAACTGTCATTCCTCTGGCCACTCAGGAACTGCCAGGTATGTGTGGCCCCAACTGTCATTCCTCTGGCCACTCAGGAACTGCCAGGTATGTGTGGCCCCAACTGTCATTCCTCTGGCCACTCAGGAACTGCCAGGTATGTGTGGCCCCAACTGTCATTCCTCTGGCCACTCAGGAACTGACAGGTATGTGTGGCCCCAACTGTCATTCCTCTGGCCACTCAGGAACTGCCAGGTATGCGTGGCCCCAACTGTCATTCCTCTGGCCACTCAGGAACTGCCAGGTATGTGTGGCCCCAACTGTCATTCCTCTGGCCACTCAGGAACTGCCAGGTATGCGTGGCCCCAACTGTCATTCCTCTGGCCACTCAGGAACTGCCAGGTATGCGTGGCCCCAACTGTCATTCCTCTGGCCACTCAGGAACTGCCAGGTATGTGTGGCCCCAACTGTCATTCCTCTGGCCACTCAGGAACTGCCAGGTATGTGTGGCCCCAACTGTCATTCCTCTGGCCACTCAGGAACTGCCAGGTATGTGTGGCCCCAACTGTCATTCCTCTGGCCACTCAGGAACTGACAGGTATGTGTGGCCCCAACTGTCATTCCTCTGGCCACTCAGGAACTGACAGGTATGTGTGGCCCCAACTGTCATTCCTCGGGCCACTCAGGAACTGCCAGCTATGTGTGGCCCCAACTGTCATTCCTCTGGCCACTCAGGAACTGCCAGGTATGTGTGGCCCCAACTGTCATTCCTCTGGCCACTCAGGAACTGACAGGTATGTGTGGCCCCAACTGTCATTCCTCTGGCCACTCAGGAACTGCCAGGTATGTGTGGCCCCAACTGTCATTCCTCTGGCCACTCAGGAACTGCCAGGTATGCGTGGCCCCAACTGTCATTCCTCTGGCCACTCAGGAACTGCCAGGTATGCGTGGCCCCAACTGTCATTCCTCTGGCCACTCAGGAACTGCCAGGTATGCGTGGCCCCAACTGTCATTCCTCTGGCCTCTCAGGAACTGCCAGGTATGTGTGGCCCCAACTGTCATTCCTCTGGCCACTCAGGAACTGCCAGGTATGTGTGGCCCCAACTGTCATTCCTCTGGCCACTCAGGAACTGCCAGGTATGTGTGGCCCCAACTGTCATTCCTCTGGCCACTCAGGAACTGCCAGGTATGTGTGGCCCCAACTGTCATTCCTCTGGCCACTCAGGAACTGCCAGGTATGTGTGGCCCCAACTGTCATTCCTCTGGCCACTCGGGAACTGCCAGGTATGTGTGGCCCCAACTGTCATTCCTCTGGCCACTCGTGAACTGCCAGGTATGTGTGGCCCCAACTGTCATTCCTCTGGCCCCTCGGGAACTGCCAGGTATGTGTGGCCCCAACTGTCATTCCTCTGGCCACTCGGGAACTGCCAGGTATGTGTGGCCCCAACTGTCATTCCTCTGGCCACTCGGGAACTGCCAGGTATGTGTGGCCCCAACTGTCATTCCTCTGGCCACTCGTGAACTGCCAGGTATGTGTGGACCCAACTTTTAGTCCCCTGGCCATGAACTGCCATGCATGTGAAACTAAGCCCCCCAACTGTCATTCCCCTGACCACTCAGGAACTGCCATCTATATGTAACTAAGCACCCCAACTGTCAATCTTCTGGTTATTCAGAAACTGCCAGATATGTGTAGGCCCCAACTGTCATTCCTCTGGCCACCCAGCAACTGTCATGTATATGTAACTAAGCCCCCCAACTGTCATTCCTCTGGCCACCCAGCAACTGTCATGTATATGTAACTAAGCCCCCCAACTGTCATTCCTCTGGCTATTCAGGCAGGGCTGCTGTTAGAAATGATGGGGCCCCGTACAGCCGTCCTGGCGCCTCCATCCCTGCTTTTATGCTCCCACCTCCTTGGCCCCTCAGTTGACCAGACGGGGCACAGAAACATGTCATTTAAGCCCTGGTAAGCAAAAGTCGGCAGAAGTTAACAATAAAGCCACCCTGCCCCCTTCTGTTTAGCTGATGGGGCCTGGGCCCACTACAACAGGACCGGTTGTAATGCCTTATCAGTGGCCCTGCATTCAGGAACTGTTGGATTTGTGTCCCCAACTGCCATTCCTCTGGCCATTCAGGAACTGTTGGATATGTGTCCCCAACTGTCATTCCTCTGGCCATTCAGGAACTGTTGGATTTGTGTGTCCCCAACTGGTAAAGGTTGTTTTCAGTCTCTATGTGAATCTGCAGCTTTCATTGTGATCCTCCCATAAAGGTCCTCCTTCAGACTCTTCTTGATTTGGCCTGAAAAACATCTCCCAGCTGTGCTGCACAAAGCAGTGGAACCCCAAGCAGCGGAGTCAGTGTGCATTCCGTCTGCACGGCCCACTGTTGTCACCACCAGGGGGTGATTTCTGCCCAACAAGTGCATGGAAGGAGCTGCAGGAGATCAGAAAATGGCAGTTGGTTATGATACGCAGCGCTTTAGCAAAGTACATCACGTTGAAGTTGAACTAAACTAAAACTTTTTTCTTTATATTTTGGATGGAGTAATGAAGGGTTATAACCCCTGTCAGTTTTTTTTTTAACCATATGCATCCCATTGGGGATATTTCCCTTCACTTCCTGTCTCATAGCCAAAACAGGAAGTGAGAGGAAATCCCTGCAAATGAAGGGAATCCGTTGGGGCCCCCCAAGGTCACCAAACCTGGTGTCCCCGTCTGTCACTTTCGCTGATTATAATAAACAGGACAAACAGAGAATCTCCGTAATGGGGACAGAAATAAAACCTGACAGGGGGTCCAATCCCTCTCCTCTCCATCCAACACAAAAAAAAAAAAAGTTATATTAAGCTGAATAGGCAGTAATGGCAAATAAATAAATGAACCCCCTCAATACCGGCACCCCTCCCCCCTCCTGCTCCGGCCAATTCTCAGCTTCCAGCGCTCTCACACTTCGAATGACAATTCATTATGTAACATTTACACACATAGATCATTATATTCACACAAATAGAGATTTCTTTTGGTGGGATTTGATCACCCCCCAAGTAAAACACCCCCCAGTACAACCCCCCCCCAAATCACCCCCAGTACAAATCCCCCCCCCCAAATCCCCCTCCAGTACAAACACCCCCCAAATCACCCCCCAATACAAATTCCCTCCAAATCACCCCCAGTACAAATAGCCCCCAAATCACCCCCCAGTACAAATACCCCCCCCCCAAATCACCCCCAGTACAAATACCCCCCCCAAATCCCCCCAACCACCCCCAATACAAATACCCCCCAAGTCACCCCCCCAGTACAAATACCCCCCAAATACCCCCAAATCACCCCCCCAATACAAATTCCCTCCAAATCACCCCCAGTACAAATACCCCCAAAATCACCCCCAACAAATACCCCCCCCCCCAATTCACCCCCAGTACAAATACCCCCCAAGTCACCCCCCCAGTACAAATACCCCCCAAATCACCCCCCAATACAAATTCCCTCCAAATCACCCCCAGTACAAATAGCCCGCCAATCACCCCCCAGTACAACCCCCCCTCAAATCACCCCCAGTACAAATACCCCCAAATCCCCCTCCAGTACAAATAACCCCCAAATCACTCCCCCAGTACAAAACACCCCCCAATCACCCCCAGTACAAATAACCCCCAAATCACTCCCCCCAGTACAAATAACCCCCAAATCACCCCCCCCAGTACAAATAACCCCCAAATCACTCCCCCCAGTAGTACAAAACACCCCCCAATCACCCCCCCAGTACAAATAACCCCCAAATCACTCCCCCCAGTACAAATACCCCCCACCCCCCCCCCCCAATACAACCCCCCCTCCAATCACCCCAGTACAAATACCCCCAAGTCACCCCTAGTACGAAGACCCCCAAAATCACCCCCAATACAAATACCCCCCTAAATCACCCCCAGTACAAATACCCCCTCAAATCACCCCCCAGTACAAACACCCCCAAATCACCCCCCAATACAAATTCCCTCCAAATCACCCCCAGTACAACCCCCCCTCAAACCACCCCCAGTACAAATACCCCCCAAATCACTCCCCCAGTACAAATAACCCCCAAATCACCCCCCCCCCAGTACAAATAACCCCCAAATCACTCCCCCAGTACAAATAACCCCCCCAATCACCCCCCAGTACAACCCTCCCTCCAATCACCCCCAGTACAAATACCCCCCCAAGTCACCCCCAGTACAAAGACCCCCAAAATCACCCCCAGTACAAATACCCCCCAAATCACCCCTTTTTGGAAAGTAGACAGTCTGAGGGATTTAGTAAGATTTGTGGCAAGTTTTTTTAAAGTTGTCATTTTTAAATGTAGTTTTACATTGTGTGCCCAGTGCAGTACAGCGCCCTCCTATGACTGGCGCGGGGGTGATCGGGGACACTGACTGGTGACACTATGGAACAAAACAAAAAAGCTTTTTTCAATTTTTGTAACATTTATAATTTTTATTTTTTGACATCCAGTGACCAAAGCGATACAATGTTACCATAGTAACCCCGGGAGATGATCAGGATTTCTTATAAATGTGAATTTTACAATTCTAAGCATCCATTTTTTTTCTGAATGAAAACGATTCACTCAGTGTTCACTAATGTGATTAGCTGTGATTGGCCCAGTGTGTACCATGTGATGACGGTGACCAATCACAGAGCTCATCACAAAAATACACAATGAATGGCATGAATCAAAACCTTTCATTGTGTACAGTTGTCATGTGATGTGCTGTGATTGGCCACAGTGATCACATGGTACCGGCAGCGGGCCAGTACAGTGATACATCGGCCATATCCAGTGGACACGGTGGGTGGCAGAGTGCACGGGAGCGCGGCCCGTGGGGTGTGTGCGGGCGCAATCCTGGGAAGACGTCATATGAGGAGTTCATTTAAATCTGAACTCCGGGATAATAAATCCATCGGTCATGTGACTTCCGGAATATTCTCCCAGATCTGTGCAGGAATCCAATGTGAGACTTCCTGTAATAAAGACCTCCCACTGCTGATCTCTCTCCTTGTGCAGGGGACTGGTCTTGTCCCCGCCCCCATCTGCAGTTTTATGTGGTGGGTGGAGTCTGTCGGGGCCCCTCCCACAGCTCTGCTCTCTCTCCTTGTGCAGGGGGACTGGACTTGTCCCCGCCCCCATCTGCAGTTTTATGTGGTGGGTGGAGTCTGTCAGGGCCCCTCCCACAGCTCTGCTCTCTCTCCTTGTGCAGGGGGACTGGTCTTGTTTCCGCCCCCTCCTGCAGTTTTATGTGGTGGGTGGAGTCTGTCGGGCCCCTCCCACAGCTCTGCTCTCTCTCCTTGTGCAGGGGGACTGGTCTTGTCCCCGCCCCCATCTGCAGTTTTATGTGGTGGGTGGAGCCTGTTGGACCCCTCCCACAGCTCTGCTTTCTCTCCTTGTGCAGGGGGACTGGTCTTGTCCCCGCCCCCTCCTGCAGTTTTATGTGGTGGGTGGAGTCTGTCGGGGCCCCTCCCACTGCTGATCTCTCTCCTTGTGCAGGGGACTGGTCTTGTCCCCGCCCCCATCTGCAGTTTTATGTGGTGGGTGGAGTCTGTCGGGGCCCCTCCCACAGCTCTGCTCTCTCTCCTTGTGCAGGGGGGCTGGTCTTGTTTCCGCCCCCTCCTACAGTTTTATGTGGTGGGTGGAGCCTGTTGGGCCCCTCCCACAGCTCTGCTCTCTCTCCTTGTGCAGGGGGACTGGACTTGTCTCCACCCCCTTCTGCAGTTTTCTGTGGTGGGTGGAGCCTGTTGGGCCCCTCCCACAGCTCTGCTCTCTGCACAGGCTATGTACAGCCCAGTGATGATGTCACATAAGGTAATATCTGGGATTTTATTTGGAGCTCACAGAGCGGATTTATGTCCTTATTATTATTATTATTATTTATTGTAGGAACTTATAAATTGCCATAAATTTATACTGATATTATACATTCATATCATGGAGAGATAGAATGAAATAAAAGTTTTCGGAATTGAATGACGACGCCAAGCGGTATTATTATTAGAGGGAATGATGGGAGCATTTTATTTTGGCTGTGACGAGATATTACCTCCCTGGAAGGTAAAAATTGGCCGAAGGTTTTATCTCTTCTTCTGGCGGAGATGGCGAAATGTTGAACCCGGCCGCCTCGTGTCCTGCGCACGTTCCATCGTCCCTTTAATCGCCCCCCCCCACCCCTCCCCCGGTGTGAACGTGACACGTAGACAAGGTGAGTCACGCCGCCAGGTGTGTAACAATAAGTCCTTTCTCTGGAAGCCAGCGGGGGAGGGGTTAAAGGGCGAGAGGGGGGCGGGGTTGGCACTTTGATGTCAGGCAGACGGTTTCCCTCCACTTGTTTTGTTAGTGTCACCTCCTGGTCACCCTGCGCCTGTTGACACAGCCTGGCTTCCGAATGTCGCTTTCATGTTCAGCCTGCAGCTAAATATCGCCTTTTTCCTGGAATGAGACGTGACTGGCAGCAGTTCAACAGCGACCAGCTGACACCGCGCACCGAGCTCCTCGCTTCACGCCCTGCACCGAGCTCCTTGCTTCACGCCCTGCACCGAGCTCCTCGATTCACGCCCTGCACCGGGCTCCTCGCTTCACGCCCTGCACCGAGCTCCTCGATTCACGCCCTGCACCGGGCTCCTCGCTTCACGCCCTGCACCGAGCTCCTCGCTTCACGCTGTGCACCGCACCGAGCTCCTCGATTCACGCCCTGCACCGGGCTCCTCGCTTCACGCCCTGCACCGAGCTCCTCGCTTCACGCCCTGCACCGAGCTCCTTGCTTCACACCCTGCACAGAGCTCCTTGCTTCACGCCCTGCACCGAGCTCCTCGATTCACGCCCTGCACCGGGCTCCTCGCTTCACGCTCTGCACCGCGCTCCTTCACGCCCTGCACCGAGCTCCTCGCTTCACGCCGCACCGCACCAAACTCCTCGCTTCACACCCTGCACCGAGCTCCTCGCTTCACGCCCTGCACCGAGCTCCTTGCTTCACGCCCTGCACCGCACCGAGCGCCTCGATTCACGCCCTGCATCGAGCTCCTCGCTTCGCGCTCTGCACCGAGCTCCTCGCTTCACGCTCTGCACCGAGCTCCTCGCTTCACGCTCTGCACCGCACCGAGCTCCTCGCTTCACGCCCTACACCGCACCGAGCTCCTCGCTTCACGCCCTGCACCGCACCAAACTCCTCGCTTCACGCTCTGCACCGAGCGCCTCGCTTCACACCCTACACCGCACCAAACTCCTCGCTTCACGCTCTGCACCGAGCGCCTCGCTTCACGCCCTGCACCGCACCGAGCGCCTCGCTTCACGCCCTGCACCGCACCGAGCGCCTCGCTTCACACCCTGCACCGAGCTCCTCGCTTCACGCCCTGCACCGAGCTCCTCGATTCACGCCCTGCACCGCACCGCGTTCCTCCTTCACGCCCTGCACGGAGCTCCTCGCTTCACGCTCTGCACCGCACCGAGCTCCTCGCTTCACGCCCTGCACCACACCAAGCTCCTCGCTTCACACCCTGCACCGAGCTCCTCGCTTCACGCCCTGCACCGAGCTCCTCGCGTCATGCTCTGCACCGAGCTCATCGCTTCACGCCCTGCACCGCACCGCGTTCCTCCTTCACGCCCTGCACGGAGCTCCTCGCTTCACGCCCTGCACCGCACCGAGCTCCTGGCTTCACGCCCTGCACCGAGCTCCTGGCTTCACGCCCTGCACCGAGCTCCTCGCTTAGCGCCTTGCACCACACCGCGTTCCCGCTTCACGCCCTGCACCGCACCGAGCTCCTCGCTTCACGCCCTACACCGCACCGAGCGCCTCGCTTCACGATCTGCACCGAGCTCCTCGCTTCATGCCCTGCACCGAGCGCCTCGCTTCACGCCCTGCACCGCACCGAGCTCCTCGCTTCACGCCCTGCACCGAGCGCCTCACTTCACGCCCTACACCGCACCGAGTGCCTCGCTTCACGCCCTGCACCGAGCTCCTCGCCTCACTCCCTGCACCGAGCTCCTCGCTTCACGCCCTACACCGCACCGAGCTCCTCGCTTCACGCCCTGCATCGAGCTCCTCGCTTCACGCCCTGCACCGAGCTCCTTGCTTCACGCCCTGCACCGAGATCCTCGATTCACGCCCTGCACCGCACCGCGTTCCTGCTTCACGCCCTGCACCGAGCTCCTCGCTTCATGCCCTGCACCGAGCTCCTCGCTTCACGCCCTGCACCGAGATCCTTGATTTATGCCCTGCACCGAGCTCCTCGCTTCACGCCCTGCACCGAGCTCCTCGCTTAGCGCCTTGCACCACACCGCGTTCCCGCTTCACGCCCTGCACCGCACCGAGCTCCTCGCTTCACGCCCTGCACCGCACGAGCTCCTCACTTCACGCCCTGCACCGAGCTCCTCGCTTCATGCCCTGCACCGAGCTCCTCGCTTCATGCCCTGCACCGGGCACCTCGCTTCATGCCCTGCACCGGGCTCCTCGCTTCATGCCCTGCACCGAGCTCCTCGCTTCATGCCCTGCACCGAGCTCCTCGCTTCATGCCCTGCACCGAGCTCCTCGCTTCATGCCCTGCACCGAGCTCCTCGCTTCATGCCCTGCACCGAGCTCCTCGCTTCATGCCCTGCACCGAGCTCCTCGCTTCAATGCCTTGCACCGCACCACGTTCCTGCTTCATGCCCTGCACCGCACCAAACTCCTCACTTCATGCCCTGCACCGAGCTCCTCGCTTCACGCCCTGCACCGCGCTCCTCTCTTCATGCCCAGCACCGCGCTCCTCTCTTCACGCCCCGCACCATGCTTCTGCTTCACACCCTAGTTTTGGTAGATATAAAGGTGATTGTACAATCAGATTGTAGTGTGTATGGTGAGGTGGGGCAAAGAGAACCCGCTCCAGGTGTCTGTTTCCTAATGATCTCTCCCCTCTCTAGGCGTGGGTGCGCCTCGATATGCAACCATATGCAAGAACTGACCAAGAAGGTCCGGATGGCCGCACTCCAATGAAAAAAATATTTATTTATTGTTATAATAAATCCATACAGCAAGGATAAAACCACAACGCGTTTCACACCGTTATAGCGGGTGCTTATTCATAGCTACGTTTTAAAAAAAACGTTGTGAAACGCGTTAGTGGTTTTATCCTTGCTGTATGGATTTATGATAACAATAAAGAAATCGTTTTTTCATTGGAGTGCGGCCATCCGGACCTTCTTGGTCAGTTCTTGCATATGGTGAGGTGGGGGTGGGGGGGGGGGACGGTAGAAGTGCACCGAGGGCACATCGGCTCCATAAAGAGTTAAGCAGCTGCGGTGTAAGCGATCCTCGGGGCCCCGTGCGTACGTGACTCGTAAACAGAGCCCGAGGACCTCGACTGCCCCCACGTGCCAGCGATTCTCCGGATCTCATGGACAGGTGCTGGGGGGGGGGGGGGGCGTCTTCCAGTTCTGGAAACACGCCGTTCCCTGTGTCATTCATGAAACGTGCAGATCCTGGACCCGGCCCTTTCTGGGCACAGATGGCCCTCCTGGCACGGGGCCCATCAGCAGGGTGATAGGGTTCCAGGGACCTCGCCCTCCCCCACCCGGCTGAGACACTTCCTGCCCAGGAATGTGGAGAGCTGTGTCTGCCGGATGAATCAGCACCGGGGCTCCTGGCTGCGTGGGAATCCGCCGCGCCCGCCTGGCTATCGCTCCGCGCTCGCCAACGCTTTACCGCCAAAACCCCCCTATCTCCAGCGCTGCGCCTGATGACGCCCTGCGTCTGACAGCATTTAACCCTTTCCACCCAGGACATGCAGCAGTTCAATGAAGTACATAGGACTGAGAATAAAGTATATTGTATGTTCTACAATGTAACATTCACCTCCAGGAAGAGATTTCTACAATGTAACATTCAATGTAATACTATGTGACCCCACCTCCACCCTCTGTCCCATGAAAAATGCCGAGATCCGCGACCGCCTTCTCGTAGTGGCACACTGCATCCAGCCCGGAGATCCCCGAGTCAGCCGAAGGTATCCAGCACAGTAAAGCGGCATACCTAGCGCAGAACTGTAGCGTGGCTAGACGGAAACAGCCGAAGCGGGCCGAAGGTGACGTCACACGCTATCTCCTGCCTCGCCGCCAGTGAGAGAGAGCGGCGGGACATTCAAATCTACACGCCGGTTCTTGGAGCTGTATACACCGCGGAAGGGAGAAGAAAGGACACCGGAGGAGGGGGACCCCTAAGGAGACTTTCAGCCTACCTGAAATTCCAAGCAAGAAAGCTAATAGCGCAAAGATGGCAGGCTGAAAAACCCCCAACGGAAAGAGAATGGGCGAGATTAATAATAGAAACAATATGGAGGGAAAGAACGGTATATACGAGGAGAGGAAATACGAAAGAATTTGTAAAATTGTGGAAAACATGGATGGACAAGCAGGGATGCCCAATGTAATGGATAATGGGGAGGGAGACTAAACAGGGAAAAATACTGTATAGGTAAAATAGAGGGGATAAAGAGAGCATAGAAGTAAGGGGAATGAGACAAGAAAAGAAGGAAACACAATAGAAGTAACCAAAGAAAGGAGGGAGGTACAAAAGAACTGCAGGTTAATGGCAATTTTATCCTTTCTTCTCTTTTCGTTTTTTAGCAAACTGTGAGAAAACGAGTTTATGGAAATTAAATGTGTGTATGTATTTTTTGCTGCTTTTTTTATGTATGAAGAAAACAAATAAAGATTATATAATTAAAAAAAAAAAAAATACTATGTGACCCACAGCAGTGTAGAGTGACAATCAATACATCCATCCCTTATATATACAGATATACTCGGGGCTTTTCATCCACATCCTTGGCTTCATAACCACCAGACCAAAACGTTATAGAAAAGCATTTCTACAAAACTTTATTTCGAAAATTATAGAATTAAAAACAACAATCTGCTTGTCCAGGGTGGTATAATCCTGAGTTCAAGATCCGTCATCTTTTGGTGTATAGAGCCAACGCGTTTTGTGGGCTGACCCACTTCGTCAGGGCCTCAGATGTTAATGTTAATTACTGTAACGACATATGTAGAAGATGACAATCAATATTTCATGTATCCAAAAACAAATTGTGTGTTTATTTTATTTTTTTATATATTTAACATAACATAATATTTTGTTACAACAAAAACATGTTCTCTACATTTATTGCGACGTTCCATAAAGCGGGTGAGGGGGATTTTGTGATGTAAATAATTATTTTTGAGACAAATGTGTATCAAAGGATCGCCTGTATTGTGTTGCATTGGAAATTGGTGGTAGGTAGCCTGGGGAGACCGTGGGGGACGTCTCCAAGACCCCAAAAAGGTCTTTGCAAGAAAGCAGAAAAAAATGTGGAAGGTAAGAAAAAATGAGAGGAAGGGGAAGGCTAAACCCTAACCTTTAACCCCAAGCCCTAACCCTAACTCAACCCTAAGCCCTATCCCCTAAGCCTAACCCCAACCCTAATCATAACCCTAACTCTAACTCTAAGCCTAACCCTAAACCTTATCGTAACCACCACCTTACATCAGTGTCTCCAGAGTGTCACCACCTTACATCAGTGTCCCCAGAGTGCCACCACCTTACATCAGTGTCCCCAGAGTGCTACCACCTTACATCAGTGTCTCCAGAGTGCCACCACCTTACATCAGTGTCTCCAGAGTGTCACCACCTTACACCAGTGTCTCCAGAGTGCCACCACCTTACATCAGTGTCTCCAAAGTGCCACCACCTTACATCAGTGTCTCCAGAGTGCCACCACCTTACATCAGTGTCTCCAGAGTGCCACCACCTTACATCAGTGTCTCCAGAGTGCCACCACCTTACATCAGTGTCCCCAGAGTGCACCACCTTACATCAGTGTCTCCAGAGTGCCACCACCTTACATCAGTGTCCCCCAGAGTGCCACCACCTTACATCAGTGTCCCCAGAGTGCCACCACCTTACATCAGTGTCCCCAGAGTGCCACCCCTTACATCAGTGTCTCCAGAGTGCCACCACCTTACATCAGTATCCCCAGAGTGCCACCACCTTACATCAGTGTCCCCAGAGTGCCACCACCTTACATCAGTGTCTCCAGAGTGTCACCACCTTACATCAGTGTCCCCAGAGTGCCACCACCTTACATCAGTGTCCCCAGAGTGCCACCACCTTACATCAGTGTCCCCAGAGTGCCACCACCTTACATCAGTGTCTCCAGAGTGCCACCACCTTACATCAGTGTCTCCAGAGTGCCACCACCTTACATCAGTGTCTCCAGAGTGTCACCACCTTACATCAGTGTCCCCAGAGTGCCATCACCTTACATCAGTGTCTCCAGAGTGCCACCACCTTACACAGTGCCACCACCTTACATCAGGGTCCCCAGAGTGCCACACCTTACATCAGTGTCTCCAGAGTGCCACCACCTTACATCAGTGTCCCCAGAGTGCCACCACCTTACATCAGTGTCTCCAGAGTGCCACCACCTTACATCAGTGTCCCCAGAGTGCCACCACCTTACATCAGTATCCCCAGAGTGCCACCACCTTACATCAGTGTGTCCCCAGAGTGCCACCACCGTACATCAGTATCCCCAGAGTGTCATCACCTTACATCAGTGTCCCCAGAGTGCACCACCTTACATCAGTGTCTCCAGAGTGTCACCACCTTACATCAGTGTCTCCACCACCTTACATCCCAGGTGCCACCAGTGTCCCCAGAGTGCCACCCCCCCCACCCCCAGAGTGCCACCACCTTACATCAGTGTCTCCAGTGTCACTCAGTGTCATCAGTGTCACCAGAGTGCCACCACCTTACATCAGTGTCTCCAGAGTGTCACCACCTTACATCAGTGTCCCCAGAGTGCCACCACCTTACATCAGTGTCTCCAGAGTGCCACCACCTTACATCAGTGTCCCCAGAGTGCCACCACCTTACATCAGTGTCCCCAGAGTGCCACCACCTTACATCAGTGTCTCCAGAGTGTCACCACCTTACATCAGTGTCCCCAGAGTGCCACCACCTTACATCAGTGTCCCCAGAGTGCCACCACCTTACATCAGTGTCTCCAGAGTGTCACCACCTTACATCAGTGTCCCCAGAGTGCCACCACCTTACATCAGTGTCCCCAGAGTGCCACCACCTTACATCAGTGTCCCCAGAGTGCCACCACCTTACATCAGTGTCCCCAGAGTGCACCACCTTACATCAGTGTCCCCAGAGTGCCACCACCTTACATCAGTGTCTCCAGAGTGCCACCACCTTACATCAGTGTCTCCAGAGTGCCACCACCTTACATCAGTGTCCCCAGAGTGCCACCACCTTACATCAGTGTCCCCAGAGTGCCACCACCTTACATCAGTATCCCCAGAGTGTCATCACCTTACATCAGTGTCCCCAGAGTGCCACCACCTTACATCAGTGTCCCCAGAGTGTCACCACCTTACATCAGGGTCCCCAGAGTGCCACCACCTTACATCAGTGTCTCCAGAGTGCCACCACCTTACATCAGTGTCCCCAGAGTGCCACCACCTTACATCAGTGTCTCCAGTGTGCCACCACCTTACATCAGTGTCCCCAGAGTGCCACCACCTTACATCAGTGTCCCCAGAGTGCCACCACATCAGTGTCCCCAGAGTGCCACCACCTTACATCAGTATCCCCATCAGTGTCCCCAGAGTCCCCAGAGTCCCCAGAGCCACCACCTACATCAGTGTCTCCAGAGTGCCACGACCTTACATCAGTGTCCCCCCCCCCCCAGAGTGCCACCACCTTAAATCAGTGTCTCCAGAGTGCCACCACCTTACATCAGTGTCACCAGAGTGTCACCACCTTACATCATTGTCCCCAGAGTCCCCAGAGTGCCACCACCTTACATCAGTGTCCCCAGAGTGCCACCACCTTACATCAGTGTCTCCAGAGAGTGCCACCACCTTACATCAGTGTCCCCAGAGTGCCACCACCTTACATCAGTGTCTCCAGAGTGCCACCACCTTACATCAGTGTCCCCAGAGTGCCACCAACTTACATCAGTGTCCCCAGAGTGCCACCACCGTACATCAGTGTCCCCACCTTACATCAGTGACCCCACAATCAGTGTCCCCAGAGTGCCACCACCTTACATCAGTGTCCCCAGAGTGCCACCACCTTACATCAGTATCCCCAGAGTGTCACCACCTTACATCAGTGTCCCAGAGTGCCACCACCTTACATCAGTTTCCCCAGAGTGCCACCACCTTACATCAGTGTCCCCAGAGTGCCACCACCTTACATCAGTGTCCCCAGAGTGTCACCACCTTACATCAGGGTCCCCAGAGTGCCACCACCTTACATCAGTGTCTCCAGAGTGCCACCACCGTACATCAGTGTCTCCAGAGTGCCACCACCTTACATCAGAGTGCCACCACCTTACACCAGTGTCCCCAGAGTGCCCTTACATCAGTGTCCCCAGAGTGCCACCACCTTACATCAGTGTCTCCAGAGTGCCACCACCTTACATCAGTGTCCCCAGAGTGCCACCACCAAACCTGACATCAGTGTCTCCAGAGTGTCACCACCTTACATCAGTGTCACCAGAGTGTCACCACCTTACATCAGTCCCCAGAGTGCCACCACCATCCATCAGGGTCCCCAGAGAGCCACCACCTTAATCAGCCCCAGAGTGTCACCACCTTACATCAGTGTACCCAGAGACCCCCCCATCAGTGTCCCCAGAGTGCCACCACCTTACATCATTGTCTCCAGAGTGACACCACCTTACATCAGTGTCCCCAGAGCCACCACCTTACATCAGTGTCCCCAGAGTGCCACCACCTCATCAGTGGTCCCCAGAGTGTCACCACCTTACATCAGTGTCCCCCCCCCATAGACCAGCCACCTTACAACGTGTCCCCCCCCCAGTACCACCACCTTACATCAGTGCCCCCCCCCCCAGAGTACCATCACCTTACATCATTGCCCCCAGAGTACCACCACCTTACATCATTGCCCCCAGAGTACCACCCTCCACCTTACATCATTGCCCCAGAGTACCACCACCTACCACAACCTTACACATCATTGCCCCCAGAGTACCTCCCACCTTACATCATGCCCCCAGAGTGACCCACACCAGTGCCCCCCCCCCCCCAGAGTACCACCACCTTACATCATTGCCCCCAGAGTACCACCACCTTACATCATTGCCCCCAGAGTGACACCACCTTACATCAGTGTCTCCAGAGTGCCGCCACCTTACATCATTGCCCCCAGAGTGCCGCCACCTTACACCCATTCATGAATTATTGAGATGTGACTGTGGCTGTTTGAGGAGAAAAAGTACATTTAATTCTGGAGAAATACGTGAGATTTGAAACGTAACCCTTTGTTGGAATTCGCACTCTTCGCCGTGTGTTGATTTCGGTGGAATTGGTTGTATTGGAGGCAGAAATCTGTCGCCAAACAAGTGATTCAGATCTGAGGATCCGCCCTCACTGAGCAAATGTCCACCAATCAGCTGGCAGGATCTGCAGAGATTTTGGCATTCGTTTATTTGACTCATTTATTAATGGGCGCACCATGTGACGCCCGAGACTCCTTAAAGGGACACACCCCATAATAAAGCGGCGTCTCTGGCAGCAGTGGAGGGGTTAGAGCCCCCTGACATCACATTTTTAAGTTTTCTTTCTGAGAACTTTTCTAGAGAAAAACGTTTCCCTGCACTGTCCACGTGTCA
Source organism: Lithobates sylvaticus (assembly GCA_028564925.1). Classification (NCBI taxonomy): domain Eukaryota; kingdom Metazoa; phylum Chordata; class Amphibia; order Anura; family Ranidae; genus Lithobates; species Lithobates sylvaticus. The sequence goes on along the minus strand of CM053032.1, from coordinate 1,446,791 downwards.
GCGAAGGGGAACTTCTGACCTCAGACTGTAATCAGGAAACACGAGGGTGACGCATGCACAGCGATGCGCTCTATCGCTCTCCGCTAAAGTGGAACTCCGGAAAATAACAAATAGTCCAGGAATGACTCGTGTAGACAGCTGCTCCCTGTGTGGGCAGAAGAGCTAACAATCTATATCACCTCAAAGCAAGCCTTCTGTGTGTGTTCAGGACCACGTTAGCCGGGCACATAACACGGGGGGTCTATTCATTAAAAAAAATCCACCTTAGGAAAAATGTTTCAGTTTATAGATGCAGTGGGCCCCTTAATGGTATAGCTATGGGGCCCCATCACACAGCGGGGTCCAAAAAAAAAATCAAAAAATAACATATGTTAATATGTATAATATGTTATTTCTTATGATCATCAGCTCCATCTAGTGGCCATAATTTGGTATTTTTGGCTGAATTACCTAGATCAGGAAAATAATGCATTGTGGCCAATAGATGGAGCTGATGATCATAGGAAATAAACATATTAGACACAATACAGGGATTATTAGTGACGGCGGTGCGAATGTTCAATCTTTTTTTTATTTTTATAAATGGTCCCCTGTGTGATGCCACTGCCTCTGAAACCCGATTGTAATGGCTGCTGATGGTAATGAACTGCTTTCATAACAAACTGAATCTACATTTATTTTATTTGATGTGACAAATGCTCCTGCTGTCTGTATAAACCAGACAGTGCCGGGCCCCCTGCACTTCCGGGCCCCCTGCGCTTCCGGGCCCCCTGTACTTCCAAGCCCCCTGTACTTCCGGGCCCCCTGTGCTTCCGGGCCCCCTGCACTTCTGGACCCCCTGCACTTCTGGCCCCCTGCACTTCTGGGCACCCTGCACTTCTGGGTACCCTGCACTTCTGAACCCCATGCACTTCCGGGCCCCCTGCACTTCTGGGCACCCTGCACTTCTGGGCACCCTGCACTTCTGAACCCCATGCACTTCCGGGCCCCCTGCACTTCTGGGCCCCCTGCACTTCTGGGCACCCTGCACTTCTGAACCCCATGCACTTCCCGGCCCCCTGCACTTCTGGTCACCCTGCACTTCCCGGCCCCCTGCACTTCTGGTCACCCTGCACTTCTGGCCCGCTGCACTTCTGGGCACCCTGCACTACTGGGCCCCCTGCCCTTCCGTGCCCCTTCCACTTTGGGGTCCCCTGGACTTCTGGGCACCCTGCACTTCCCGGCCTCCTGCACTTCTGGTCACCCTGCACTTCTGGCCCCCTGCACTTCTGGGCACCCTGCACTACTGGGCCCCCTGCCCTTCCGTGCCCCTTCCACTTTGGGGTCCCCTGGACTTCTGAACCCCATGCACTTCCGGGCCCCCTGCACTTCCGGGCCCCTCCACTTCTGGGCCCCTCCACTTCTGGGCCCCCTGCACTTCTGGACCCCCTGCACTTCTGAACCCCATGCACTTCCGGGCCCCCTGCACTTCTGTGCCCCTTCCACTTCTCGGCCCCCTGCACTTCCGGGCCCCCTGCACTTCTGTGCCCCTTCCACTTCTCGGCCCCCTGCACTTCCGGGCCCCCTGCACTTCCGGGCCCCCTGCACTTCCGGGCCCCCTGCACTTCCGGGCTCCCTGCACTTCCGGGCCCCCATGACCGTTGCATGGCCTGCTATGGATAAAGTTGGAGACCAGCCATAGCAGACTGCGGAATATATGCTAGAAGTGAATGTAAATGTCAGCTGACTGACCTTAATGTATTAAAGCTCTGTATATAATTAACTATTTCTATTTTATCTTAAATAAAACCTTTAATTTTTATCATCTGTTGCATCTCAGTGCTTCTGATCTCCCGCAGCCTCTTAGCAGCCACTTCTTGTCACTCCAGTGATGGCCGCATGGCATTGCTCAGGGCGTGTCTCCTTGTGGTGCCAACAGTGGAGCGTGTCTGTGTAGTAATGTGTGGTGGAACAACCACCTATAGTCTCCACCGGAAGCCCATGTGACGGGGTGACAACACAGGAGCACAAGTGGGAGGCGTTGTCACCCTATAACAGGAAGTGCCTGAACAAGGACCTCCATGGCGGGATCAGCCGGGACAATACTTCAAGGAACCATCCGGCGTCCGCAAGATGACCACCGCTCATCTCTATGCCCTCGGAGGACCGGAGCCATGTCATGATGTCACTTCCTGTTCTCAGGCCATGTAAACATGTTTTTTCTTCTTCTTCTTAAATCAAAAAAAAAAATGTTGTTTGATCTTTTACTTTTAGGTGTAGAGAAGAGATTTGGGGCCCCGGATCCCACCATAGAGAGGACCTTCATTCTTTATTGTTATTGTGAGGGATCTTTACATAAAGGGGTCAAAAAAGGTTTTTTAAAGATACAATGAAAAACATGTAATAAAATAAATACATTTTTTTTAAAGGAATCCGCATGCTCGCATGCAGAAGTGAACAAAGACGTAGGTCACGCCCACATATGTAAACGGTGTTCACACCACACATGTGAGGTACCGCCGCGAGCGTCAGAGCGAGAGCAATAATTCTATCACTAGACCTCCTCTGTAACTCTAAACTTGTAACCTGTAGAAAGTTTTAAATCGTTGCCTATGGAGATGTTTAAGTACCGTAGTTTGTCGTCATTCCACGAGCATGCGCAATTTTAAAGCGTGACATGTTAGGTATCTCTTTACTCGGTGTAAATCATCTTTTATAATTTACCCCAAAAATTGGGGTATATATTGTTTTTTTTTTTTATTATTCATTAAAGTGTATTGTTTTAATAAAATTTGCTCTTGAAAAACCGCTGCACAAAAAAAGCGTGACATAAAAAATTGCAATGATCACCATTTTATTCTCTAGGGTCTCTGCTAAAAAAAAAATATATATATATATAGATAATGTTTGGGGGTTCTAAATAATTTTTTAGCAAAAAATACAGATGTAAACAACAAATGTCAGAAAAAAGGCGGTGTAACGGTATATTCGGCGACCCATCGCCGTTTGCTACGGAAGTGACGTTCCGTCGCCGCCATCTTGCTACACCCCACACTCGTCCACAGTGAGGATACACTAAGAAGCGGACATGTTGTTACACCCACCGCAGTTTTGCATTTTACACGTATTTATAACAGTAAACTGCATTTCTATAGTGAAATACAGGACTTAGAATTCCGTCTGACGCTTAGATATTGAGTTTTAAAAGCAGCGATCTTCTGTCAGATTAGTAAACCTGTGAGATGAGGGACGCCGCTGCTTTTAAAATTCAACATCTAAGCAGTCAGACGGAGTTGTAAGTACTGTATTTCACTATATAAAAGCAGTTTACTGTTATAAATACGTGTAAAATGCAAAACTGCGGTGGGTGTAACAAGATGTCCGCTTTCCCCCTTCTTAGTGTATCCTCACTGTGGACGAGTGTGGGGTGTAGCAAGATGGCGGCGACGGAACGTCACTTCCGTAGCAAACTGCGATGGGTCGCCGAATATGTCGTGACACCGGATCCTTAAGTGGATAATTTGGATTTGCTCTTCAAAGCCGAACTCCCCTCAAAACAATGTATTTCATTTTGGAGAGGGCGGGGAGGTGTTAGACCCCCTGTCAGTTCCTTATTGCTGTCCAAGTCCCCATTTCCCTCTCCTGTCAAGACAGGAAGTTATGGAAATCTTTTCCTATGGGGACACACGTGTTTCTAGTAGAGTGGGGGGGGGGGGGGGTTAGAACTGCTGACAATGTTTTTATTCCTATCCTGGTGACAACTTCCCCCCAATTGTACTATGGGTGTCACAGTGACAGGAAGTGACAGTGACAGGAAGTGCGGTGAAATCTCCCCAACGGGTTCTCAGACAGAAATATTAGCGGGATGTTATATAAAAATGGCTGATTAGGCTTCAGGGTCCTCACACAGCACGTGCCTTAGTGCACAGATCATGGAAAGGTGACGGCATGCGTTTGCGTTGCAATGCTCAGCGATGCGTTTTTACCACTCCTTGCACTGCGTTTCCTTCTTTTTTTTTTCATTCTGTATTCTATAAGGTCTGATTCACACTTATGCAGGTTGCAGTTTGTATATTCGGAGGGCATGTTGCGTTTTTTTCAATAGACGCTTTTGATCCATTGAAGTCTATGGAACCCAAAAACCAGCCCCCCCCCCCCCCCGGCCCGGTCCATAAAATGTTGTAGTTCTTATGGTCTGTCTCCGGAATATTCCCCAGTAGTGGAAGTCTGCAGTGACCCCGGCCAGCCAATCGCACACGTCGCCGTCACGTTCTTCTCGCCTCTGCAGGGCGCGGCGTGTATTGTCTGAGAGAAATGCGACTCGCTGGAGTGTTGTGACACGTGGGGGGGGGGGGTGAGGCAAAGTTCACTATGGAGTTTTATTTTTAAAGTGGACCTGTCAGTAACATCACAAGTCTTCCCGAATAAATCCCGGGCCGTACCCAATACACAGCGAGAGGAGCTCCGCCTCCTATTATTATTATTATTATTATTATTATAGGTATTTATATATCACCAACAATGTACACAGCACTTTACACACAAAGTATATACTGTATATATTGTAGACATGTGCACAATAGAAAAATTTGTTTAGTTTAGTTTCGTTTCCGTTGATTCGTAATTTCGTAAGTCGTCGGTGTTCGTATTTTCGTAAGAGTTATTTTTTCGTTGATTCGTTTTTCCGTTAGTTTAATTTTCGTTTATTCGAAATTCGGAGGCATTTGTATTTTCGTAGATTTAGTTACATTCGTACTTTCGTTAGATTGATTATTCGTACTTTCGTAACATTGTTTTCGTAGATTCGTAATCGGAGGATAATTCATAATGTTATGTAATGTGTATGCTATTATTACATTGTAAGAGACACGGAAAATTACGAATCAAAAAAAAAAAAAGTTACGAATTTTTTCGTTCAATCCATTCGAAGCACGTTTAGCAGCGCCATTGTAAGGGACACGGAAAATTACCAATTCAAGAAAAAAAAAAGTTACGAATGTACGAATTTTTTCGTTCATTTTGATTTTCGTTGTTCCTGTTTTCGTTTTTCGGATTTTCTTCTCTCGTAGTTTCGTCGTTTCTAATTTGGTTAATTCGGATTTTCGTTGTTTTTCATATTCGTTCGTTTCGATAATTCGTTAGAATTTTTAGCGAATCGGTTATTCATTCGTACGATAACGAATGAACGAATATAACGAATTTGAACGGAAGACGAATTAAAACGAAACTAATTGCACATGTCTAATATATTGTACATTCACATCAGTCCTGCCCCAGGGAGCTGACAATCGAAGGTCCAGCTCACATCCATTCACTTACTGGGGGCCAATATAGACCAGACACCATCTTATTGGTTGTTTGTACCAATCTACGCATTTTGCTTTTTTTTTCTTCCTGAAACGCATTGAAACTGACAATATAATAATAATATCCTAAAATGAAGGAATCCTGACCTGTGACCCCCGACCTTTCACTCTGATCGTGACCTTTCACCCCAAACCCGGCACCGACCGACATCCAATCAATCCTACAACTCAGTCTTCTTTTCTTACTGTTATTATTATTTTTGTATATTTATCCTCTATGTACACTGTGGAGGGGGGGGGGGGGGGGGTTATTTACTAAAGGCAAATCCACTCTGCACTACAAGGACACTTGGAAGTTCAGTCTCTGGAGATCCGAGGGGGACGTGCAGGGAAAATAAAAAACAGCAGTTTAGCTTGTAGATGATTGGATGATAAAATCAGCAGAGCTTCCCCTCATTTCAGATCTTCCCCTCAGATCTCCGGCGACTGAACTTCCAAGTTTACTTTCAGTGTAGAGTGGATTTGCCTTTAGTAAATAACCCCCAATGTATCTTTCTCTCCATTCAAGACAAAGAAAACAAATGAGTCAGCTGTACAGCCAATCAGAGGCTATGGCAGCGATCAGGTGATGGAGAGTCGGGACCCCCAGTTTTCGGTCATTAGTACAAGACTCGGGGACAGCGATCCCCGTACAATCCCCGCTACACCTTTCTTATGGGTCAAAAATAACATCGAAGTACTACATGTGTTTATGGGGGAGTCTTCTGTATAACAACCAGTCCCCTCCCCCGAAAAATAAAATCACATGACTCATGAAAAATCAACAGTTCAAATACCAGTGTGACCCCAGAGGGGGCGACACCGAGATCTGTCTACACTTCCCGAGACGACTTCAATTATTACAGGAATTCCTAAAGTGGAACTCCGCTACACCTCATCCCCACAGACCATCCATCAATCCATCCATCCATCCCATCCACCCATCCATTGATCCACTCATCCATCCACCCGTCCATGTCTCCATCCACCAATCCACCCGTCCACCCATCCATCCACTCATCCATAAACTCATCCATCCATCCATGTCTCCATCCATGTCTCCATCCATCCATCCATCCATGTCTCATCCATCCATCCATCCATCCATGTCTCCATCCATCCATCCATGTCTCCATCCATGTCTCCATCCATCCATGTCTCCATCCATCCATGTCTCCATTCATCCATCCATGTCTCCATCCATCCATCCATCCATGTCTCCATCCATCCATCCATGTCTCCATCCATCCATCCATGTCTCTATCATCCATCCACCCGTCCACCCATCCATCCATGTCTCCATCAATCCATCCATGTCTCCATCCATCCATTCATCTCTCCATCCATCCATCCATCTCTCCATCCATTCATCCATCCATCCATCCATGTCTCCATCCTTTCATCCATCCATCCATGTCTCCATCCATGTCTCCATCCATCAATGTCTCCATCCATCCATCCATACATCCATGTCTCCATCAATCCATCCATCTCTCCACCCATCCATCCATGTCTCCATCCATCCATGTCTCCATCCATCCATCCATACATCCATGTCTCCATCCATCCATGTCTCCATCCATCCATCCATGTCTCCATCCATCCATCCATCCATGTTTCCATCCATCCATCCATGTCTCCATCCATCCATCCATGTTTCCATCCATCCATCCATCCATCCATCCCTCCATCCTTCCATGTCTCCATCCATCCATCCATCCGTGACACGTGGGGGGGGGGGAGGGGTGAGGCAAAGTTCACTATGGAGTTTTATTTTATTTTTAAAGTGGACCTGTCAGTAACATCACAAGTCTTCCCGAATAAATCCCGGGCCGTACCCAATACACAGCGAGAGGAGCTCCGCCTCCTATTATTATTATTATTATAGGTATTTATATATCACCAACATTGTACACAGGACTTTACACACACAGTATATACTGTATATATTGTAGACATGTGCACAATAGAAAAATTTGTTTAGTTTAGTTTCGTTTCCGTTGATTCGTAATTTCGTAAGTCGTCGGTGTTCGTATTCGGACTCGTTCGTATTTTCGTAAGAGTTATTTTTTCGTTGATTCGTTTTTCCGTTAATTTTCGTTTATTCGAAATTCGGACGCATTCGTATTTTCGTAGATTTAGTTACATTCGTACTTTCGTAACATTCGTAGATTCGTAATCGCAGCATAATTCATAATGTTATGTAATGTGTATGCTATTATTACATTGTAAGAGACACGGAAAATTACCAATCGAAAAAAAAAGTTACGAATGTACGAAATTTTTTCGTTCATTTTGATTTTCGTTTGTTCCTGTTTTCGTTTTTCGGATTTTCTTCTCTCGTAGATTCGTTGTTTCTAATTTGGTTATTTCTGATTTTCGTTGTTTTTTCATATTCGTTCGTTTCGATAATTCGTTAGAATTTTTAGCGAATCGTACGATAACGAATATAACGAATTTGAACGGAAAACGAATTAAAACCAAAACTAATTGCACAATTGTCTAATATATTGTACATTCACATCAGTCCTGCCCCAGGGAGCTGACAATCGAAGGTCCCGCCCACATCCATTCACTTACTGAGGCCAATATAGACCAGACACCATCTTATTGGTTGTTTGTACCAATCTACGCATTTTGCTTTTTTTTTCTTCCTGAAACGCATTGAAACTGACAATATAATAATAATATCCTAAAATGAAGGAATCCTGACCTGTGACCCCCGACCTTTCACTCTGATCGTGACCTTTCACCCCAAACCCGGCACCGACCGACATCCAATCAATCCTACAACTCAGTCTTCTTTTCTTACTGTTATTATTATTTTTATCTATGTATAATGTGGGGGGGGGGGGGGGGGGGGGGTATTTACTAAAGGCAAATCCACTCTGCACTACAAGGACACTTGGAAGTTCAGTCTCTGGAGATCCGAGGGGGACGTGCAGGGAAAATAAAAAACAGCAGTTTAGCTTGTAGATGATTGGATGATAAAATCAGCAGAGCTTCCCCTCATTTCAGATCTTCCCCTCAGATCTCCGGCGACTGAACTTCCAAGTTTGCTTTCAGTGTAGAGTGGATTTGCCTTTAGTAAATAACCCCCAATGTATCTTTCTCTCCATTCAAGACAAAGAAAACAAATGAGTCGGCTGTACAGCCAATCAGAGGCTATCCATCCATCTGCTCATCCATCCATCCGCTCATCCATCCATCCGACAATCCATCCATCCATCCCCTCATCCATCCATCTATCTGCCCATCCATCCATCCATCCATTCATTCATCCGTCAATCCATCCATCCATCCATCCGCTCATCCATCCATCCGCTCATCCATCCATCCGCTCATCCATCAATCCGCTCATCCATCCATCAATCCATCCATCTATCCGCTCATCCATCCATCCGCTTATCCATCCCCCATCCATCCATCCACTCATCCATCCATCTGCTCATCCATCTGCTCATCCATCTGCTTATCCATCCATCCGCTCATCAGTCCATCCATCTGCTCATCCATCCATCCATCTGCTCATCCATCCATCCTCTCATCCATCCATCTGTCAATCCATCCATTGATTCGCTCATCCATCCGCTCATCCATCCATCCGCTCATCAGTCCATCCATCTGCTCATCCATCCATCCACTCATCCATCCATCCATCTGCTCATCCATCCATCCTCTCATCCATCCATCTGTCAATCCATCCATTGATTCGCTCATCCATCCGCTCATTCATCCATCCATCCATTTGCTCATCCATCCATCCATTCGCTCAGCCATCCATCCGCTCATCCATGCATCCATCTGCTCATCCATCAATCCATCCGCTCATCCATCCATACGCTCATCTATCCACTCCCATCCATCCATCCGCTCATCCATCCATCCATCCATCTGCTCATCCATCCATCCGCTCATCAATCCACTCATCCATCCGCTCTTCCATTTTTCCGCTCATCCATCCATCCATCCATCCATCCATCCCCCATCCATCTGCTCATTCATCCATTCGCTCATCCATCTGCTCATCCATCCATTCGCTCATCCATCTGCTCATCCATCCATCTGCTCATTAATCTGCTCATCTATCCATCCGCTCATCCATTCATTCATCCGCTCATCCATCCATCCATCCGCTCATCCATCCATCAATCTGCTCATCCATCCATCCGACAATCCATCCATCTGCTCATCCATCCATCAATCTGCTCATCCATCCATCCGACAATCCATCCATCTGCTCATCCATCCATCCATCCACTCATCCATCCATCCATCCGCTCATCCATCCATCCGCTCATCCATCCATCCGCTCATCCATCCATCCGCTCATCCATCCATTCATCCGCTCATACATCCATCCATCCCCTATCCATCCATCTGCTCATCCATCCACTCATCCATCTGCTCATCCATCCATCCACTCATCCATCCATCCGCTCATCCATCCATCCTCTCATCCATCCATCTGCTCATCCATCCATCTGCTCCATCCATCCGCTCATCCATCCATCCGCTCATCCATCCATCCATCTATCTGCTCATCCATCTGCTCATCCATCCGCTTATCCATCCATCCGCTCATCCATCCACTCATCCATCCATCCCCCATCCATGCTCATCCATCCATCCATTCATCCGCTCATCCATCCACTCATCCATCCATCCGCTCATCCATCCATCCATCCGCTCATCAATCCACTCATCCATCCATCCGCTCATCCATCCATCCGCTCATCCATCAACTCATCCATCCGCTCATACATCAATCCATCTGCTCATCCATCCATCTGTCAATCCATCCATTGATTCGCTCATCCATCCGCTCATCCAGCCATCCGCTCATTCATCCATCCATCCATTTGCTCATCCATCCATCCATCCGCTCATCCATCCATCCATCCATCCACTCATCCACCCATCCCCTCATCCATCCATCTGCTCATCAATTCATCCATCCGCTCATCCATCCATCCATCCGCTCATCCATCCATTCATCCGCTCATCTATCCATCCATCCACCCATCCGCTCATCCATCCATCCATCCCCCATCCATCTGCTCATCCATCCATCCGCTCATCCATTTATCCGCTCATCCATCCCCCATCCATCCATCTACTCATTCATCCATCCGCTCATCCATCCGCTCATCCATCTGCTCATCCATCCATCTGCTCATCCATCCGCTCATCCATCTATCCATCCACTCATCCATCCATCCGCTCATCCATCCATTCATCTGCTCATCTGCTCATCCATCCGCTCATCCATCCGCTCATCCATCCATCCGACAATCTATCCATCCATCCACTCATCCATCCATCCGCTCATCTATCCATCCACTTATCCATCCATCCGCTCATCCATCCATCCGCTCATCCATCCATCCGCTTATCCATCCATTCTTCCGTCAATCCATCCATCCATCCGCTCATCCATCCATCCGCTCATCCACCTATCCATCCATCCACTAATCCTTCCATCCGCTCATCCATCCATCCGCTCATCCATCCATCCGCTCATCCATCTGTCAATCCATCCGCTCATCCATCCATCCGCTCATCAATACATCCGCTCATCCATCCATCCGCTCATCCATCCATCCATCCGCTCATTCATCCATCCATCCCCCATCCATCCGCTCATCCATCCATCCCCTCATCCATACATCTGCTCATCCATCTGCTCATCCATCCATCTGCTCATCTATCCATCCCCCATCCATCCATCCATCCCCTATCCATCCATCCGCTCATCCATCCATCTGCTTATCCATCCATCCATCTGCTCATCCATCCATCCGCTCATCCATCCATCCTTCCGCTCATCCATCCATCCGCTCATCCATCCATCCGCTCATCCATTCATCTATCCGCTCATCCATCCGCTCATCCATCTATCCATCCCCCATCCATCCATCCGCACATCCATCCATCCGCTCATACATCCATCCGCTCATACATCTATAAATCCGCTCATTCATCCATCCGCTCATCCATCCGCTCATCCATCCATTCATCCATCCACTCATCCATCCATCTGCTCATCCATCCATCCATCCGCTCATCCATCCATCCACTCATACATCCATCCGCTCATCCATCCATCCGCTCTTCCATCCATCCGTCAATCCATCCATCCATCCGCTCATCCATCCGCTCATACATCCATCCATCCACTCATCCATCCCTCCATCCGCTCATAAATCCATCCGCTCATCCATCCGCTCATCCATCCATCCATCCGCTTATCCTTCCATCCGCTCATCCATCCGCTCATCCATCCACTCATACATCCATCCCCCATCCATCTGCTCATCCATCCATCCATCCATCCGCTCATCCATCCACTCATCCATCCATCCGCTCATCCATCCATCTGCTCATCCATCCACTCATCCATTCGCTCATCCATCCATCCGCTCATCCATCCTCTATCCATCCATCTGCTCATCCATCCATCCATCCACTCATCCATCTGCTCATCCATCCATCCGCTCATCCATCCACTCATCCATCCATCCTCTCATCCATCCATCTGCTCATCCATCCATCCGCTCATCCATCCATCCGCTCATCCATCCATCTGCTCCATCCATCCGCTCATCCTTCCATTCATCCATCTGCTCATCTATCCATCCATTCATCCATCCCCCATCCATCCATCCGCTCATCCATCCATCCCCTCATCCATCTGCTCATCCATCCATCTGCTCATCTATCCATCCATTAATCCATCCGCTCATCCATCCATCCATCCCCTATCCATCCATCCGCTCATCCATCGGCTTATCCATCCATCCATCTGCTCATCCATCTGCTCATCCATCCGCTCATCCATCCATCGGCTTATCCATCCATCTGCTCATCCATCCATCCGCTCATCCATCCATCTATCCGCTCATCCATCCATCCATCCATCCGCTCATCCATCCATCCATCCGCTCATCTATCCATCCATCCACCCATCCGCTCATCCATCCCCCATCCATCTGCTCATCCATCCATCCGCTCATCCATTTATCCGCTCATCCATCCCCCATCCATCCATCTACTCATTCATCCATCCGCTCATCCATCCGCTCATCCATCTGCTCATCCATCCATCTGCTCATCCATCCGCTCATCCATCTATCCATCCACTCATCCATCCATCCGCTCATCCATCCATTCATCTGCTCATCCATCCATCCATCCGCTCATCCATCCGCTCATCCATCCATCCGACAATCGATCCATCCATCCACTCATCCATCCATCCGCTCATCTATCCATCCACTTATCCATCCATCCGCTCATCCATCCGCTCATCCATCCATCCGCTTATCCATCCATTCTTCCGTCAATCCATCCATCCATCCGCTCATCCATCCATCCGCTCATCCATCCGCTCATCCACCTATCCATCCATCCACTAATCCTTCCATCCGCTCATCCATCTATCCGCTCATCCATCCATCCGCTCATCCATCTGTCAATCCATCCGCTCATCCATCCGCTCATCAATACATCCGCTCATCCATCCATCCGCTCATCCATCCATCCATCCGCTCATTCATCCATCCATCCCCATCCCCCTCGCTCAACCATCCCGCTCATCCATCCGCTCATCAACCTCCACCACGCCCCCAAACCATCGCTCATCCTCACCCCATCCATCCTCAACAACCCATCCCCTTTTTCCCTTCGCCATCCCCAAAAACCATCCATCCCCATCCACCATCCCTAAATCCCCCCCAAAAACATCCCTCTCAATTGCCCCCCTTTTTTAAACTTCATTAATTGCTATCCCCCCATCCCCATTCCCCATCCCCCGCCCCCCTTTCCCTTGCCATATCCCCCATCCATCCCCCCTCCCCAAGTCCCCCCCATCCCCATCCCTCCACCATCGCCCCATCCCCCGCTTCCCATCCATCCAAACCCCTCCCCCTCCCCCTTCTTCTTTTACCATCCCTCATCCATCCACCCCATCCATCCTCCATTTTCCCTCCCCCCACCATCCATTTTTTTCCCATCCCTCATCCCCCATCATTCTCCCTCCATCCATCCCTCATACCATCGTTTACCTCCACCCCGCTCACCACCCTCCGCTCCCTTTTCCCCATCCATCCCTCCCCCATCCATCCATTCCACCACCATCCACATCCCCATCCATCATCCCCACCACCCTCCCTCCCTCCATCACCACCGCCATCCTCCCTCCATCCCTTAAAACCATCCGCCATCACATCCCCCATCCATCCATCCTCATCCCTCATTTTCCCCTCTGCCATCATCCGCTCATCACCCCCTCCTCCATCCTCCACGCTCATCATCCACCAATCCATCCCCATCCACCTTCCCCTCCCAACCTCATCCCTCCCATCCCACCCCTTTATCCATCCCTCATCCACCATCCCCATTCCATCCATCCTTTCCTTTCCATCCACCCTCCTCCCCCCTCCACGCTCACAACCATCCATCCCTCATCCACCATCCGCTCACCATCCTCCCTCATCCATCCACCGCTCACTATCCTATCCCATCCTCCCCTCAACCATCCGCCCCATCCATCCGCTCATTCCCTCCACCCCCCTTTCCCCATTTCCACCACCGTCATCCATTTTAAACTCTCCCACCTCCGCTCACCACCACCCCCTCAACCCCCCATTCCCCCCATCCCTCCATCCCTCAAACCCCCCATCCCTATCAATTTCCCGCCATCCACCATCCATCCCCTCATCCTTTCCCTCCCCCCTCATCCATCCTATCCATCCACCACACCATTCCCATCCATTCACCACCCTCCAACCACCCCATCAACCACCCTAACCTCCCTCATCCTTTTTTTTCCCCCACCCCTCCCCTCGCCCATCCACCTTCCGCCCCCCCATCCACCGCCATTTCCCCCACCTTGCTCAACATCCACCCCACCCCTCTCCCCCATCCCATCCGCTCACCCTCCATCCTCCGCTTCAACCACCGTCAAATCCCCGCTCACCTCCTCGCCATCCACCCCGCTATCCTTTCCCCCATCCCCATCCATCCATTTTAATTTTATCCCCATCCCCTCACATCATCCTCCATTTGCCTCCATCCATCCCCTCATCCACCATCCCTTCCCCCATTCCACCCCTCCAAACCCTTCCATCTGCCACCCTCAAACCATCCGCTCATCCAACCCTTTCGCTCATCCATCCTCCCCATTCCCTCCCCCCTCATCCCCTCCATCCGCCTTTTTTTCCCCTCCATTCCCGCCATCCATCCCCTTTCCCCCCCACCATCGCTCAAATTTTTATCCCCTCCACCGCTCATCCCTCCACCCATCCTTTCCCACCATCCCTCACCACCATCCCTTTCCAATCCATCCCCTCCCCTTTCCTCCGCTCCCCCTCCGCCATCCCCTCCCCACCCCTCCTCTGCTCAACACTACTCCCCTCCATCGCCATTCCCCCCCTCCATCGCTCATCCATCCATCCGCTCCCTTTTTCCCCCTCCCATTTATCCCTCATCATCCACCCCCCCATCCATCTGCCCATCCACGCCATCCACCCCCCCTCCATCTGCCTCCATCCACCGCCAAAACCCATCCACCCTCCCTCCCTCCCATCCGCCATCCATCCATCCGCTATCCACCTCTCCATCCACTCCATCCCTCCATCCCTTTAAAACATCCCCCCTCATCCTCCCTCCGCCATCCATCCATCCATTTGCTCTCCATCCATCCTCCATCACCTCCATCGCCAATCAATCATCCCTCCGCTCATCCATCCCCCTCTCAAACCACCCCTTTCCCCATCCTCCTTTTGCTCATCCATCCACCATCCCCATCCCTCCCCAACCATCCAACCGCTCACCAACCCCCTCCACCGCTCATCTATCCATCCACGCTCATCCTCATCCCCCTTCCCCCATCCGCCATCCATCCTCGCTCATCCTCCCCCTCATCCATTCCACCCCCCACCCTCTCCATCCACCCCACATCATCCCTGCTCATCCACCATCCGCCATCCCCATTTTTTAAAAAAACCCGGGGTCACCCACCCTGCCTCCCTCCTTTCCGATTTACAAACCCTTTGCTTTTTCTCTCTTCCCCTCCCTCTCCCGCAAAACCAAAAACCGCCACAACCAAGGGGGTAACCCCTCATCGCTCATTCTCCGGGGGGATAATTTGGCCCCCTTTTCCTTCACCAACCTTTTCCTTGCACCCAACCCTCAAACCTTTATGCAAAAAACCCAAAAACCCGCACAAAACACCGCCCCCAACCGCTCCCACAATCCGCTCCCATCCCCCCCAACCCATCGGGGGATTTCCTAAATCGGTCATGAAAACCCCGCTCACCCCTTCCATTTCCCCCCATTTCTCACCATCGGGGGAATCCCCCGGCCCCCCTCGCTCCCCCCACCATGCGGGGTTTCACCACCATCCGCATCCCTGCTCACCCTCCACGCCTCTTTCAAAGGGGTTCACCAATCCCCCCCCCCCCCTCCCGCCACATCCTCCACCAATTTCCCCCCCCCCCCTCCACGTCATCACCTTCAGCCACCAAATCCCCTCCCCCCCTTTCCTTTATCCTCCGGGGGTTTCACCATCCCCCCCCCCATCCCCATCATCTCTTCAACTCACCAATTTCCCCCCCCCCACCATCTCTCACCAAACTTCCCTAATCCCCCTCCCCACGCCCTCGCCTTACAAAGGGGTTACCCAACCCCCCCCCCCTCATTCAAAGGGTAATCAATTCCCCTCCCCCACGCCCATCATCCTTCAAACTTCCCCAATGCCCCTCCCCCCATCCATCACCTTCGGGGGGTTACACCAATCCCCCCCCACACCATCATCCCGTACAAACTTCACCAATTCCCCCCCCCCCATACATCATCCTGCCCTTTTTAAACCAATCCCCTCCCCCCATCCATCATCCCCGTAAAAAATTCACCTTCCCCCCCCCCCAATACCCTCATCCCCCTTCAAATTCATCCAATTTCCCCCCCCCCACACCATCCCCCTCAATTTACCCTAATCCCCCCCCCCCGCCTCATCCTTCATTTCCCAATTTCCCCCCCCCCCCCCTCATTCCTTCCAAATTCCCCATTCCCCCCCCCCACCCCATCCTTTTGTAAAACCACCAATTTCCCCCCCCCCCCCCCCCAAAAATTTTCCCCTCCCCCCCGTCCATCACCCCCTGTCAAAATTTCCTCATTTCCCCTCCCCCACGCCTCATCCAAAGGGCTTCATCCAAATTCCCCTCCCCCCGCACATCACCTTCAAAGGGGTCATCAACCCCCCCCCCATCCATCACCTGCAAATTCCTTAAGCCCCTCCCCCCTCACTCATCTTTCAAACCACCCTTCCCTCCCCCCGTCACTCATCCTTCAACTTCCTCAACCCCTCCCCCCACAGTCCCTCACCTGCCTCCTCCAATTTCCCCTCCCCCCATCCCCTCCCGTCCCAAAAACCCCCTCTGCCCCCCCCCCATCCATCGCCCAAATTTCCCCCAAACCCCCCCCCCCACATCACTCTCCCGACAAACTTTTACCAATCCCCTCCCCCCAATCCACCCCCCTCTTCAAATTCCCCTAATCCCCTCCCCCCCATCCTTTTTAAAAACAAAAAACCCCCCCCCCCCCATCCTCACCCAAAGGGGTATCCCAATTTCCCCCCCCCCACATCCATCCTCTGTCAAATTCATCAACCCCCCCCCATCACATCCCTCCTTCAAACTTCCCCTCAAATTCCCCCCTCCCCCACGTCACATCAACCTCTGTACAAAATCCTCAATCCCCCCCCCTCCCAACACCCTATCAAAAACCCAAAGTCCCCTCCCCCCACATCCATCCCTTTTGAGGATTCCATTTCCCCTCCCCCACGTCCCTCATTTTTTCCCAAAGGGGTTCATCTAAATTTCCCCCCCCCACGTAAACATCCGTCCTCACCAATTCCCCCCCCCCACGCACATCATCTCTTACGGCTACCCCAAAGCCCCTCCCCACATCCACGCTCACAAATCCTCAATCCCCCCCCCACACCAAATTCTCCGTACAACTACCCTATGTCCCCCCCCCACATCCACACCTTCCGGGGTTCACCAACCCCTCCCCCCCTCCATCATTTTGGGGGGTTTTACCACCCCCCCCCCCTCCAACATCTCTTCAAAGGGGTTCCCTAAAACCCCCCCCCTCACTCAAAGGGGTTTCACCAATTTCCCCCCCCATCAACTCCCGGGGTCACCCCAAATTTTCCCCGTCCCCCCCGTCACCATCATCCCGTCAAACTCATCATTTCCCCTCCCCCCATCCACACTCTGTACCCCTTACACCCAATTCCCCCCCCCCTTTTAAATCACCTGCAAAACCACCACCCCTCCCCCCACATCACAAACTCTGTCAAACTTTTACCTAAATTTCCCCCCCCCACATCCATCTCTCAGGCCTAAAACCAATTCCCTCCCCCCACACCACATCATCCCCCTCAAACATCCCAATTCCCCCCCCCCACAATCATTTCAAAGGGGTCACTCATTTCCCCCCCCCTTTCCCCTCTGTCAAGGCACCCTTATTTCCCCTCCCCCCCCACTCCATCTTTTCTTTTAAGGCTTCATCCTTCCCCTCCCCCACCTCCATCCTCACAAAGCTTACACTCTTGCCCCTCCCCCCGCCATCACCTCTGTCAAACTTCCTTGCCCCCCCCCCACCAACTGTCAAATTCCTCCAACCCCTCCCCCCCAGCCCCCACATCCTTCCTCACCCAATTCCCCCCCCCCCCACCATCACCTCGTCAAATCCCTTATTCCCCCCCCCCCAATCCATCGCCCTTTTAAATATCCCGCCCACCCCTCCCCCATCCTCATCCGTAAAATTCACCAAACCCCTCCCCCCACCATCATTCCGGGGTCACCAATTTCCCCCCCCCACATCCAACCCTTAAAAGGGGTCACCAAATTTCCCCTCCCCCACCCACACCCCCGTCAAAGCTTCATCAATTCCCCTCCCCCACATCCATCGTCTCTTCAAAAGGGGTCACCTAACCCCCTCCCCCCCCCCATCCTCATCCTCACCAAAATTACCCCAATCCCCCCCCCCCCACCCATCCTCTGTCAAATTCATCAATCCCCTCCCCCCCATCCATCATCCCTTCCTAATCAATCCCCTCCCCCACGCCCAAAACCCCGTCAATCCACTCAATCCCCCCCCCCCGTCACATCCCCCGCAAACTTCACCTTTATTTTCCCCCCCCCTCCCCCCATCCATCATTCCTTCAAACTTACAACTCCCAATTTCCCCCCCCCACAGCCATCATCCAACGGGGGTTCATCAATTTTCCCCCCATCAATCATCTCTTCGGGGGTTCATCAATTCCCCCCCCCCCCCTCCCATCCTCTGTCAAATTCATCCAATTCCCCCCCCCACGCACAACACCGCAAACTTCATCAAATTTCCCCCCCCCCCCCCCTCCCCCCCAATCAAATCATCCTCCAAGGCACACCAAACCCCTCCCCCCCACACCCTCCTCTGTCAAAATTCCTCCAATTCCCCCCCCCCCTCAATCTCCATCGGGGTCATCATTTCCCCCCCCCCATCCCTCATCCTTTTGGGGCTCACCAAATCCCCCCCCCCCCCCATCCAAACACCTGTCTCTTATCCAAATTTCCCCCCCCCCCGATGTTCGTAAAGAGGAGCAAACACTCTTTCCCCTCCCCCCATCACATTTTGTACAACCCTTTAACCCTTTTCCCCTCCCCCCCAGACCGGGGTCTGAAGAGGAACAAAAGCCCCTCCCCCCCCCCACATCAGGGCCACAGAGGGGGAAATAAGGGCCCCCCCCCAAGCCTCAGTCTCCGGGGGTTAATTAAAAACCCCCCCAACCGCCAAAATTTCCCCACAACTTACCCAATTCCCCCCCCACTCAACGCTTTAAGAGGCACCCTTAATTCCCCCCCCCCAAAAACAACCCCTCTTCAAGGTTTTCACCGTTCCCCCAGCAAAAGTCAGAGGGCTTCCCAATCCCCCCCCCCCCCACATACATCAGTTTTTGACGAGGAGCTTCAAATTCCCTCCCCCCCCTTCGGGGCTACACCAATTCCCCCCCCCCCCCCAAATTTCGACGGGCCCCAACCCCTCCCCCCAGCCAAGTTTTTCCCGGGATTCACCAACCCCCCCCCCCAATAAAGCTCTTAAAGAGGCTTAACTACCCCCCCCTACTCAGCTCGTACAAACTACCTCTAAGCCCCCCCCCCCAAGTCCCCATCATCTCGTACCCGAGGAGCTTACAAATCTAAGTCCCCCCCCCACAGCAACACTCGTACCCGAGGACTTTCCCCTAATGTCCCCCCCCCCACATCACTCATCTCTGTACAGAGGGGCACACCAAGCCCCCCCCCCACAGCCATCAGCCGACAGAGGAGCACACCTTTAAAGTCCCCCCCCACAGCACATCATCCTGTACGAGGGCTTTCACTCCCCAAATTCCCCTCCCCCACAGTACCCCTCCGACAAGGCACACCAAGTCCCCCCCCCCCAAATCCCTTAAGAGGGGCTACCCAATCCCCCCCCCCCCTCACATCAGCTCTGTACAGAGGAGCTTACACTCAATGCCCCTCCCCCACAATATTTCCGACGAGGGGCTTTCACTCAAGTCCCCCCCCCACCCATCATCCGTACAAGGGGCTTACACTCTAATTCCCCTCCCCCCCAGTCACATCATCTCGACCAAAGGGGCTTACACTCTAAGCCCCTCCCCCACAGTCACACAGTCTCTGTACCCAAAAGCTTTCACCTATGTCCCCTCCCCCCACATCACACAGTTCTTTCAGAGGGGCTTTCACTCAAAGCCCCCCCCCCCACAGCACTCAGTCTCTTTCAAGGGGCTTACACCAAGCCCTCCCCCCCCGTCACATCAGTCTCTGTCAGAGGGGCTAACCCCCCAATGTCCCCCCCCCCCTCACATCAGTCTCTGACAGAGGGGCTTACACTCAATGTCCCCTCCCCCACAGCACACATCCTTTACAAGGGGTTAACCTATTTCCCCCCCCCACTCACATCAGTCTCGACAGAGGACTTTAACCTAAAGCCCCCCCCCCAATCACACATCTCTGTACAGAGGGGCTTACACTCTAATGTCCCCTCCCCCCCCAGCACATCAGTCTTTTTGACAGAGGGGCTTTCCTCAATGCCCCTCCCCCACCACATCAGTTCTGACAAGGACTTACCCAAGTCCCTCCCCCACATCACATCAGTCCTGACAAGGGGCTTACACTCTAACCCCTCCCCCCATTACTGTACAAAGCAAAAATCTAATGTCCCCTCCCCCACGTCCCCTCAGTCCGTCAGAGGAGCTTACACCAATGTCCCCCAACCCTGTTCCCAAGGACTTTCCCAATTCCCCCCCCCCCCGCACACTCCTGTAGAGAAGCTTACACTAAGCCCCCCCCCCCAAACACACATCCTGTACAAGGGGCTTACACTCTAGTCCCTCCCCCCAGCAACAGCTCGTCCCGGGAGCTCCCAATGCCCCCCCCCCCCAGCCATCGCCGGCCCAAAGGAGCTTCACCTAAGTCCCCTCCCCCAAAATCCATCTCCTGTACAGAAGGGGCCCTTAGCCCCTCCCCCACGTCACTCAGTCCTGACAGAAGCTTTCACTCTAATTCCCCTCCCCCACAGCACGTACAGAGGACTTTTACTCTAATGTCCCCCCCCCCAGCACCGCCTGTACAGAGGACACACCTAATGTCCCCCCCCCCACAGTCCATCACCCCTTACGAGGACTTACACTCATTTTCCCCCCCCCCACTCACATCGCCTTACAAGGGGCAAACTCTATTCCCCTCCCCACAGCCATCAGTCTCTGTACAGAGGACTTTCCTCAATGCCCCTCCCCCCCCCCCCAATCACATCAGCCTGTACAAAAATTTTTACTCTAAAGCCCCCCCCCCCCACACATCATCTCTGTACAAGGGGCTTCCTAATGTCCCCCCCCCCACATCCACAGTTTTGACAAAGGGGCTCACCAATTCCCCCCCCCACAGCACGTACAGGAGCTACACTCTAAAAGTCCCCCCCCACTCACACATCCCCCGACAAGGACTTTCACTCAAAACCCCCCCCCCACAGCTTTAGTCTCGAAAGGGGCTACACTCTAATGTCCCCTCCCCCACAGCCACATCTGTACAAGGGGCTACACCCCTAATGTCCCCTCCCCCACAGCACATCATCCTGACAAGGAGCTTTCACTCAAGCCCCCCCCCCCCAAAAAGTCCTGTCGGAGCTTACACCAATGTCCCCTCCCCCCCCCCCCGTCACATCATCCGACAGAGGGGCACACCAATGTCCCCCCCCCCCCCCCATCACACTCTCTTACAAGGAGCTTTCACTCTAATGCCCCCCCCCCAGCACATCATCCTTTCAGAGACTTACACCCAAGCCCCCCCCCACATCACATCAGCTCGCGGGAGCTTACACTCTAGTCCCCCCCCCCCCCAGTCACACACCTGACAGAGGACTTCCTCAAAGTCCCCCCCCCCCCACGTCACACAGCCCCTACGAGAGCTTACCCCAAAGCCCCCCCCCCCAGCAAAATCTCCCACAAGAGCTTACCCAAAAGTCCCCCCCCCACAGCACACAGTCCTGTAAGAGGGGTTTTACCCAATGGCCCCCCCCCACTCACACAGTCCTGTACAAACACCCAAATTTCCCCTCCCCCACAGTCCTCTCTCTGTCAAGGGGCTACACTCAATTCCCCTCCCCCACACACTGTCAAAGGGGCTTTCCTCTTGTCCCCCCCCCCAGTCCATCATCTCGTACAGGGAACTTTCACCAAAAGTCCCCTCCCCCCACAGTCCATCATCTCTTACGAGG
Source organism: Lithobates sylvaticus (assembly GCA_028564925.1). Classification (NCBI taxonomy): domain Eukaryota; kingdom Metazoa; phylum Chordata; class Amphibia; order Anura; family Ranidae; genus Lithobates; species Lithobates sylvaticus. The sequence goes on along the minus strand of CM053032.1, from coordinate 1,424,637 downwards.
ACTTACACCCCCAAGTCCCCTCCCCACACCCCCTGTTCAGGGAGCTTTCACTCTAAATTCCCCCCCCCCACAGCACATCTCTCTGTACAAACTTCACTCTAATGCCCCCCCCCCCACAGCACACAGCTCTGTACGAGGGCTTTCACCAAGCCCCCCCCCACAGCACTGTACAGAGGATTCACCTAATGCCCCTCCCCCACATCCATCAGTCCTGACAGGAGCACACCTAATGTCCCCTCCCCCCCCAGTCCTCGTCTCTGTCAGAGGACTTTAAATCTAATTCCCCCCCCACGTCAATAGTCTGTCAGAGGGCTTACCCAAAACCCTCCCCCCACAGTCAATCAGTCTCTGTACAGAGGGCTACACCTAATGCCCCCCCCCCCCCAAACACATCACTCGACAGAGGAGCTTTCCCAATGCCCCCCCCCCACATCACATCAGTCCCCCTTTTCAAGGACCCATGTTTTCCAATCAAAAATAATTTCAAAAAAAGAAAAGGGAAAAAAAAACATTAAAAAAAAAATTACAAACATTTTTCTGGAAAAAAAAGAAAGGGGTTAAAAAAACACCTAAGTCCCTTTCCCCACAGACATAAAACAAAAACGGGTTAATCAAAAAGGGTTTCCCCACAGAAAATAAATTCTGTAAAAAAGAAACAAATTGTCCCTTTTCCCCCAAACAACATATTCTTACAGAAAAACAAAAAAAATTAAATCCCCAAAGTCAAATCGGGGGTTTTCAGAACAACTTAATCTCCAAAAAAATCCACAAAAAAATTTAAAAAAAAGGAAAAAAAACAAACAAAAAGTCCCAACAAAAACAAAAAACGGAAAAAAAAAGAGTTACAAACCCCTAATGTCCTTTCCCCACAGGAACATCAAACCGTAAACAGAAAAGGAGACTTCAAAAAAGGTTTCCCCCAAGTTCAAAACAGTTTCCGAAAATTAAATTACACCAAAAAAAGTCCCCACCCCACAGTATAAATCCCCCGGTAACAAAAAGGATTAACAAAAAACTAAAATCTTCAAAACAAAATCAAATCTTTTTTAAAAGAGTTTCAATTAATCACCAAAAAATCAAAAATGGGCCCACAGAGTTAACAAAAACGGGAAAAAGTCCCCCTCAAAAGTCATTTCAAACTCAAACAGGGGAATTAACAAAAAACTAAAGTCCCTTAAAACCCCACAAAATAAAGTCTCTTAACAAAGGGAGCTTTTACACGGGTAAATCTCAAGTAAATCAAACCTTCAAAAGCTTTCAAAAAAATTCCTAAATGTCTCGGAAAATCAAAACAGTTTTAAAAAAGAGGAAAAACTTACAACTCTAATGTCCCAAAAGTCAAAAAACAAAAAAAAAAATTCGAAAAGGGGGCTTAAAACTTAAGTCCCTCAAAAATCAAAACGGGATTCTGGGTAAACAGAAAAAAAATAAATCAGCCAAAAAAAAAAAAAAGTCAAAAAGTTTTCTACAGAAGGTTTTCCCAAAAAATTAAATTTCCCCTCCCCAACAAAACAAAATAAATTTCGGGGAAAACAACACTTAAATTCCCAAAAAGTCAAATAATTTTGTTAAAAAGGAGAAAAACCCATCCCTCCAAGTACAAAAAAGGTTTCGAAAAGGGGAACTAAACAAAAATTAAAGTCTACAGTTAAATTTTAAAACAAGGACCTTTAAAAAAAAAAAACAAATCATGTAAAAAACAAAAAGTAAAAATCAGCTTGTAAAAAAAGATGAAAAAACACAAAAGTCTGAACACGGAGATATAGGTCAGAATACAGTGACATGGAGATATAAGCCAGAACACAGTGATATAAATCCGAAGACAGTGATATACCGGTAAGTCAAAACAGGGAGACATAAGTTAGAACATGGATATATAAGTCAGAACACAGATATATAAGTCAGAACACAGAGATATAAGTCAGAAAACTGAGATATTAGTTGGAACACGGAGATAGCAGTCTGATCACAGAGACATAAGTGAGAACACAGAGATATAAGTCAGAACACAGAGATATAAGTCAGAACATGGAGACATAAGTCAGAACATGGAGATATAAGTCAAAATACAGTGATATATGTCAGAACACAGAGACATAATTCAGAACACAGAAATATAACTGAGAATACAGTGATATAAGTACGAATACAGTAATATAAGTCAGAATACAGAGATATAAGTCAGAAGACAGAGATAAAAGAAAGAACACAGAGATATAAGTCAGAACACAGAGACATAAGTCAGAACATGGAGATATATGCCAGAAAACAGAGACATAAGTCAGAACACTGAAACATAAGTCAGAACACGGAGACATAAGTCAGAACATGGAGAAATAAGTCAGAAAACGGATACATAAGTCAGAACACTGAGATATAAGTCAGAACACAGAGATATTAGTCACAACACTGAGATCTAAGTCAGAACAAGGAGATATAAGTCAGAACACACAGATATAAGTCAGAACACAGAGACATAAGTCAGAACATGGAGATATAAGTCAGAAAATGGAGACATAAATTGAAACACTGAGACATAAGTCAGAACACAGATATATAACTCATAAGACAGTGATATAAATCAGAACACAGAGAGATAAGTCAGAATACAGTGACACATAGATATAAACCAGAACATGGAGACATAAGTCAGAAGATGGAGATATAAGTCATCTCACAGAGATATAAGTCAAAATACAGAGACATAAGTCAGAACACGGAGATACAAGTCAGAATATAGTGATATAAGTCAGAATACGGAGACATAAGTCAGAACATGGAGATATAAGTCAGAACACAGAGATATAAGTCAGAAAACTGAAATATAAGTCAGAACATGGAGATATAATTCAGAACTTGGAGATATAAGTCAGAATACAGTGATATAAGTCAGAACACTGAGACATAATTCAGAACACTGAGACATAATTCAGAACACGGAGACATAAGTCACAACACGGAGACATAAGTCAGAATACAGTGATAAAAGTCAGAACCCGGAGACATAAGTCAGAACACAGTGATATAAGTCAGAACACAGAGATATAAGTCAGAAAACAGTTATATAAGTGAGAACACTGAGCTATAAGTCAGAACACGGAGATATAAGTCAGAATACAGTTATATAAGTCAGAACACAGAGACATAAGTCAGAACACAGAGATATACGTCAGAACATGGAGACATAAGTCAGAACACAGAGATATAAGTCAGAATACAGTGATATACGTCAGAATAGGGAGACATAAGTCAGAACATGGAGACATAAGTCAGAATATAGTGATATAAGTCAGAACACAGAACTATAAGTCAGAACACTGAGCTATAAGTCAGAACACAGAGATATAAGTCAGAAAACAGAGACATAAGTCAGAACACTGAGACATAAGTCAGAACACAGAGATATAAGTCAGAAGACAGTGATATAAATCAGAACACGGAGACATAAGTCAGAAAACGAAGACAAAGGTCAGAACACTAAGACATAAGTCAGAACACGGAGATATAAGTCAGAAGACAGTGATATAAGTCAGAACACAGAGATATAAGTCAGAACACAGAGATATAAGTCAGAACAGAGAGATATAAGTCAGAAAACAGAGACATAAGTCAGAACACTGAAACATAAGTCAGAACACGGAGATATAAGTCAACAGACAGTGATATAAGTCAGAAAACAGAGATATACAGTAAGTCAGAACACAGATATAAATCAGAACATGGAGATATAAGTCGGAACACAGAGATATAAGTCAGAACAGGAAGACATAAGTCAGAACACTGAGACATAAGTCAGAACACGGAGATATAAGTCAGAAGACAGTGATATAAGTCAGAATACAGTTATATAAATCAGAACACGGAGACATAAGTCAGAAAACTGAGACATAAGTCAGAACACTGAAACATAAGTCAGGACACAGAGATATAAGTCAGAAGACAGTGATATAAGTCAGAACACTGAGATATACTGTAAGTCAGAACACTGAGATATAAATCAGAACATGGAGATATAAGTCAGAATACAGAGATATAAGTCAGAACAGGAAGACATAAGTCAGAATACAAAGATATAAGTCAGAACACTGAGACATAAGTCAGAACATGGAAACATGAGTCAGAAGACAGTGATATAAGTCAGAACACAGAGATATAAGTCAGAACACGGAGACATAAGTCAGAAAACGGAGACAAAGGTCAGAACACTGAAACATAAGTCAGAACACTGAGCTATACGTCAGAACACGGAGATATAAGTCAGAAGACAGAGATATAAGTCAGAAAACAGAGACATAAGTCAGAACACTGAGACATAAGTCAGAACACGGAGATATAAGTCAGAAGACAGTGATATAAGTCAGAACATGGAGCTATAAGTCAGAACACGGAGCTATAAGTCAGAATACAGTTATATAAATCAGAACACTGAGACATAAGTCAGAACACTGAGACATAAGTCAGAACACGGAGATATAAGTCAGAAGACAGTGATATAAGTCAGAACACAAAGATATAAGTCAGAACACAGAGATATAAGTCAGAAAACAGAGACATAAGTCAGAACACTGAGACATAAGTCAGAACACGGAGCTATAAGTCAGAAGACAGTGATATAAGTCAGAACACGGAGCTATAAGTCAGAATACAGTTATATAAATCAGAACACTGAGATATAAGTCAGAACACTGAGACATAAGTCAGAACACGGAGATATAAGTCAGAAGACAGTGATATAAGTCAGAACACAGAGATATAAGTCAGAACACAGAGATATAAGTCAGAAAAACAGAGACATAAGTCAGAACACTGAGACATAAGTCAGAACACGGAGATATAAGTCAGAAGACAGTGATATAAGTCAGAACACAGTTATATAAATCAGAACACGGAGACATAAGTCAGAAAACAGAGACATATGTCAGAACACTGAAATATAAGTCAGAACACAGAGATATAAGTCAACAGACAGTGATATAGGTCAGAAAATGGAGATATACAGTAAGTCAGAACACAGAGATATAAATCAGAACATGGAGATATAAGTCGGAACACAGAGATATAAGTCAGAACAGGAAGACATAAGTCAGAACACTGAGACATAAGTCAGAACACTGGGACATAAGTCAGAACACGGAGATATAAGTCAGAAGACAGTGATATGTCAGAATACAGTTATATAAATCAGAACACGGAGACATAAGTCAGAAAACGGAGACATAAGTCAGAAAACGGAGACATAAGTCAGAACACTGAAACATAAGTCAGAACACAGAGATATAAGTCAGAACACAGAGATATAAGGCAGAACATGGAGATATAAGTCAGAACACTGAGACATAAGTCAGAACACAGAGATATAAGTCAGAACACAGAGATATAAGGCAGAACATGGAGATATAAGTCAGAACACTGAAACATAAGTCAGAACACAGAGATATAAGTCAGAACACAGAGATATAAAGTAAGTCAGAACACTGAGACATAAGTCAGAACACAGAGATATAAGTCAACAGACAGTGATATAGGTCAGAAAATGGAGATATACAGTAAGTCAGAACACAGAGATATAAATCAGAACATGGAGATATAAGTCGGAACACAGAGATATAAGTCAGAACAGGAAGACATAAGTCAGAACACTGAGACATAAGTCAGAACACTGGGACATAAGTCAGAACACGGAGATATAAGTCAGAAGACAGTGATATGTCAGAATACAGTTATATAAATCAGAACACGGAGACATAAGTCAGAAAACGGAGACATAAGTCAGAAAACGGAGACATAAGTCAGAACACTGAAACATAAGTCAGAACACAGAGATATAAGTCAGAACACAGAGATATAAGGCAGAACATGGAGATATAAGTCAGAACACTGAGACATAAGTCAGAACACAGAGATATAAGTCAGAACACAGAGATATAAGGCAGAACATGGAGATATAAGTCAGAACACTGAAACATAAGTCAGAACACAGAGATATAAGTCAGAACACAGAGATATAAAGTAAGTCAGAACACTGAGACATAAGTCAGAACATGGAAACATAAGTCAGAAGACAGAGCTATAAGTCAGAACACAGAGATATAAGGCACAATACAGTTATATTAATCAGAATACGGAGACATAAGTCAGAAGACTAAATTCAAGAGGTTATATTTCAGTGTTGGGGGGATATATGATGGGGGGGGGGGGGGAGATATGATGGAGGGGGGAAGTAGCGGTGGTATATACAGTAGCGGAGTACAATAGGATGGGGGGAGGGGAATAGCTGTAGTGTATGCAGTGGCGGAGTACAATAGGATGACAATGGAAGGGGGTCAGAGGACTCCATTTCCCATCATCCTCCAGGGGGAGGGGCTGCCGGTAGGTGGCGCTGGGCGGTTCCGGTTCCGGTGGTGATCTCGGTGCTCCGGGTAGTAGGATGATGTCGCTCCTCTCCCGGTTACTCGATTGGTTCCGCTCGTTGTTCTGGAAGGAGGAGATGGAGCTCACCCTGGTGGGCCTTCAACACTCCGGGAAGACAACATTCGTCAATGTCATCGCGGTGAGAGAAACTACAACCCCCATCATCCCCACCCCATCCCCCACCCCATCCCCAACCCCCATCATCATCATCGGAAGACCACATCCCCAATCATAGGAGGACCACAATCCCCATCATCCCCCATCATAGGGGGACCACATCCCCCACCATAGGAGGACCAAAATTCCCCATCATCCCCCATCATAGGAGGACCACATCCCCCATCATCCCCCATCATAGGAGGACCACAATCCCCATCATCCCCCATCATAGGAGGACCAGATCCCCCACCATAGGAGGACCACAATCCCCATCATCCCCCATCATAGGAGGACCACAACCCCCACCATAGGAGGACCACAATCCCCATCATCCCCCATCATAGGAGGACCACAATCCCCATCATCCCCCATCATAGGGGGACCACAATCCCCATCATCCCCCATCATAGGAGGACCACAACCCCCACCATAGGAGGACCACAATCCCCATCATCCCCCATCATAGGAGGACCACAATCCCCATCATCCCCCATCATAGGGGGACCACATCCCCCATCATCCCCCATCATAGGAGGACCACAATCCCCATCATCCCCCATCATAGGGGGACCACAATCCCCATCATAGGAGGACCACAATCCCCATCATCCCCCATCATAGGGGGACCACATCCCCCATCATCCCCCATCATAGGAGGACCACAATCCCCATCATCCCCCATCATAGGGGGACCACATCCCCCATCATCCCCCATCATAGGGGGACCACAATCCCCATCATAGGAGGACCACAATCCCCATCATCCCCCATCATAGGGGGACCACATCCCCCATCATCCCCCATCATAGGGGGACCACAATCCCCATCATTGGAGGACCACAATCCCCATCATCCCCCATCATAGGAGGACCACATCCCCCACCATAGGAGGACCACAATCCCCATCATCCCCCATCATAGGGGGACCACAATCCCCATCATTGGAGGACCACAATCCCCATCATCCCCCATCATAGGAGGACCACATCCCCCACCATAGGAGGACCACAATCCCCATCATCCCCCATCATAAAGAGGACCACATCCCCCACCATAGGAGGACCACAATCCCCATCATCCCACATCATAGGAGGACCACAATCCCCATCAACCCCCATCATAGGGGGACCACATCCCCCATCATCCCCCAACATAGGAGGACCACAATCCCCATCATCCCCCATCATAGGGGGACCACATCCCCCATCATCCCCCATCATAGGAGGACCACAATCCCCATCATCCCCCATCATAGGGGGACCACATCCCCCATCATCCCCCATCATAGGAGGACCACAATCCCCATCATCCCCCATCATAGGGGGACCACATCCCCCATCATCCCCCATCATAGGAGGACCACAATCCCCATCATCCCCCATCATAGGGGGACCACATCCCCCATCATCCCCCATCATAGGGGGACCACAATCCCCATCATCCCCCATCATAGGAGGACCACAATCCCCATCATCCCCCATCATAGGGGGACCACATCCCCCATCATCCCCCATCATAGGGGGACCACAATCCCCATCATCCCCCATCATAGGAGGACCACAATCCCCCTCATCCCCCATCATAGGGGGACCACAATCCCCCACCATAGGAGGACCACAACCCTCATCACATCCCCCATCATAGGAGGACCACAACCCCCACCATAGGAGGACCACAACCCTCATCACATCCCCCATCATAGGAGGACCACAACCCCCACCATAGGAGGACCACAACACTCATCACATCCCCCGCCATAGGAGGACCACATCCCCCGCCATAGGAGGACCACATCCCCCGCCATAGATCAAAAAAGAAACCCCTAGACTTGGGACTTTACTGAGACAATCCCCATCATATTCCCATCATAGGAGGACCACATCCCCCATCATAGGAGGACCACATCCCCCCTCACATCCCCCATCATAGGAGGACCACATCCCCCCTCACATCCCCCACCATAGGAGGACCACAACCCCCATCACATCCCCCACCATAGGAGGACCACATCCCCCATCACATCCCCCACCATAGGAGGACCACAACCCCATCACATCCCCCACCATAGGAGGACCACATCCCCCATCATCCCCCACCATAGGAGGACCACAACCCCCATCACATCCCCCACCATAGGAGGACCACAACCCCCATCACATCCCCCACCATAGGAGGACCACAACCCCCATCACATCCCCCACCATAGGAGGACCACAACCCCCATCACATCCCCCACCATAGGAGGACCACATCCCCCATCACATCCCCCACCATAGGAGGACCACAACCCACATCACATCCCCCACCATAGGAGGACCACAACCCCCACCATAGGAGGACCACAACCCTCATCACATCCCCCGCCATAGGAGGACCACATCCCCCGCCATAGGAGGACCACATCCCCCGCCATAGATCAAAAAAGAAACCCCTAGACTTGGGACTTTACTGAGACCACCACATTAGACCAGGGTGTATAAAAAGTAGTTTTATTAGAATATCTAAAAGAATAATCACCTATTGTCTAAAACAGGATACACAATGCAAAGTGAGCACAGCACAATACAGAAAAAATACTCAGTGAAAAAACAATACAAAAAAGTACATAAAGAAAAAGTACAAACAAAAACCAGATTGGTAGCACTAGAACTCTCATGGGGGGTAAGATGCCCCCCACAAAACCCGACGCGTTTCTAGTCCTTAAAGTTGTAGAACTTTCATCAGGGGTGGAGAGTGATGGAGTTAGTGATATAATTGTCGCTCTAGAATGCCAAAAAAACATATCAGGGAAAGACATACATAGGAATATGAAACCGCGTGTGAGGCGGTACACCGAGACATTGGCCCTCATATATTTAACCTCCATTCCTCTCATCATCATAGAAAATAAATAAAAAAAACGATCAAATCAGATAATCAGATAGTCAAAAAACAGGGTATACTAGATAAATATATATATATAGGGTACATATATGTACAACTGTACAGTTTTAAAGTGGAAGTAAACCCTTCCATATGACTTTGGCCTACAGGTAAGCCTAGATTAAGGCTCACCTGTAGGTCCAATAAATATCTCCTAAACCATGTAGGTTTAGGAGATATTTAGCGATGAAAAGGCATCGCTGTCTACGGCGCATGCGCCGTAGACAGCGGTGCGCAGGCGCACTGAGGGCGCACTGAGTATGCCGATCTCACGGCTATATGCCGATCTCGAGCGCATGCGCGGGAGTGACGTCATCGCCGCTCCAGCGAATGACAGCGCTGGAGCGGCGAGACCCGGAAGTCACTCCGGCCCTGGATGGCGGCGCAGAAGATCGAGGACAAGGACCGCTTCGGGGGCTTCGTTTTCAGGTAAGTTTTTCATAATGAGCTAGTATGCTATGTATACTAGCTCATTATGCCTTTGCCTTGCAGGGTGTCTTTTTTTTTTTTTTTTTTTAAAAGAGGCTTTACTTCCTCTTTAACTGCATATATTTCATAAATAAATAGGTGAATAATCATATTGCAACATACCAAAATGGAGCAGACAGACAAAATACGGGATGAGTTTTCAAAAATGGAGCGGAACGCATGTATCTCCTAGGAACCGCTAAATTCCAGATATAGGGTTTTACACACACATATATATATATAATATATATATATATATAGGGTCTTGCATATATATATATATATATATATAATATATATATATATATATCATATATATATATATATATATATATATATATAGGGTCTTGCATATATATATATATATATATATATATAATATATATAATACATATATATATATATATATATATATATATAATATCTATATATATATATATATATATATATAGGGTCTTACATATATATATATATATAATATATATATAATATATATATATATATATATATATATATATAGGGTCTTATATATATAGGGTCTTGCATATATAGCCGATAAGTTGAATGCTTGGTATCGCACATGTGTAGGTCCATTATAGTTTTATATGGGTCTAAGAGGTAAGGTAAATTGGAAATAGAGAATAAAATAAAATAAAATAAAATGAAAAGGATAAATAAGAACCCTCCATATTCCTACCCAGCCAGTGTGATAGAAAGGAGGGAGGGTGGAGATACATACCCAGCCAGGAGAGAGAAAGGACATCTCATCCCATAATGCCAGGGGGGGGGAGAATGGAGATGACAGAGAGAAGGGGAAATACACCCTTATGCCCCTTAGAGGACCGCCATGGGCTTGATCAGAAAAGGCCACCGCCAAAAGGTGTACAGCAGAAGGGAGGCAGGTGAAAAAAGGGGAGCCAAATATATCCCCAAGATTGAGTAATCGCGCTTGTTGCAGAAAAAGCCATAAGAGAAGAAAAGAAGCAAAGGGAGTTTATTGCAGGGAATATTCTTACCCTGACAGTACAGCTACCAGTCTCAGAGCACAAAAAGATCCTCAAGGCAGATGCAGCCCAAACTACCATATATAGTTCATCCAGGAAATTCCACCGGTTGGATGAATATAGGGGGACCACAACCCCCCTCACATCCCCCGCCATAGGAGGACCACAACCCCCATCACATCCCCCACCATAGGAGGACCACATCCCCCCTCACATCCCCCGCCATAGGGGGACCACAACCCCCATCATCCACCACCATAGAAGGACCACAAAACCCCCACCATAGGGGGACCACATCCCCCATCATCCCCCACCATAGGGGGACCACAATCCCCATCATCCCCCATCATCCCCCACCATAGGGGGACCACAATCCCCATCATCCCCCACCATAGGAGGACCACAATCCCCATCACATCCCCCACCATAGGGGGACCACATCCCCCACCATAGGAGGACCACAAAACCCCCACCATAGGGGGACCACATCCCCCATCATCCCCCACCATAGGGGGACCACAACCCCCATCATATTCCCATGATAGGAGGACCACAACCCCCATCTCATCCCCCACCATAGGAGGACCACAACCCCCATCACATCCCCCACCATAGAGGGACCACAACCCCCATCACATCCCCCACCATAGGAGGACCACAACCCCCATCACATCCCCCACCATAGGAGGACCACAACCCCCATCATCCCCCACCATAGGGGCACCACAACCCCCATCACAACCCCCACCATAGGGGGACCACAACCCCCCTCACATCCCCCGCCATAGGGGGACCACATCCCCCATCATCCCCCACCATAGAAGGACCACATCCCCCACCATAGGAGGACCACATCCACCATAGGGGGACCACAACCCCCATCATATTCCCATCATAGGGGGACCACAATCCCCATCATCCCCCACCATAGGAGGACCACAACCCCCATCACATCCCCCACCATAGAGGGACCACAACCCCCATCACATCCCCCACCATAGGAGGACCACATCCCCCATCACATCCCCCACCATAGGAGGACCACATCCCCCATCACATCCCCCACCATAGGAGGACCACAACCCCCATCACATCCCCCACCATAGAGGGACCACAACCCCCATCACATCCCCCACCATAGGAGGACCACAACCCCCATCACATCCCCCACCATAGGAGGACCACAACCCCCATCACATCCCCCACCATAGGAGGACCACAACCCCCATCACATCCCCCACCATAGGAGGACCACAACCCCCATCACATCCCCCACCATAGGAGGACCACATCCCCCATCACATCCCCCACCATAGGAGGACCACAACCCCATCACATCCCCCACCATAGGAGGACCACAACCCCCATCACATCCCCCACCATAGGAGGACCACAACCCCCATCACATCCCCCACCATAGGTGGACCACAACCCCCATCACATCCCCCACCATAGGAGGACCACAACCCCCATCACATCCCCCACCATAGGAGGACCACATCCCCCATCACATCCCCCACCATAGGAGGACCACAACCCCCATCACATCCCCCACCATAGGAGGACCACAACCCCATCACATCCCCCACCATAGGAGGACCACAACCCCCATCACATCCCCCACCATAGGTGGACCACAACCCCCATCACATCCCCCACCATAGGAGGACCACAACCCCCATCACATCCCCCACCATAGAGGGACCACAACCCCCATCACATCCCCCACCAAAGGAGGACCACAACCCCCATCACATCCCTCACCATAGGAGGACCACAACCCCCATCACATCCCCCACCATAGGGGGACCACATCCCCCATCACATCCCCCACCATAGGAGGACCACAACCCCCATCACATCCCCCACCATAGGAGGACCACAACCCCCATCACATCCCCCACCATAGGAGGACCACAACCCCATCACATCCCCCACCATAGGAGGACCACAACCCCCATCACATCCCCCATCATAGGAGGACCACAACCCCCATCACATCCCCCATCATAGGAGGACCACAACCCCCATCACATCCCCCACCATAGGGGGACCACATCCCCCATCACATCCCCCACCATAGAGGGACCACATCCCCCATCACATCCCCCACCATAGGGGGACCACATCCCCCACCATAGAGGGATCACAACCCCTATCACATCCCCCCACCATAGGAGGACCACAACCCCCATCACATCCCCCACCATAGAGGGACCACAACCCCCATCACATCCCCCACCATAGGAGGACCACAACCCCCATCACATCCCCCACCATAGGGGGACCACAACCCCCATCACATCCCCCACCATAGAGGGACCACAACCCCCATCACATCCCCCACCATAGGAGGACCACAACCCCCATCACATCCCCCACCATAGGGGGACCACAACCCCCATCACATCCCCCACCATAGCTGGACCACAACCCCCATCACATCCCCCACCATAGGAGGACCACAACCCCCATCACATCCCCCACCATAGGAGGACCACAACCCCCATCACATCCCCCACCATAGGGGGACCACAACCCCCATCACATCCCCCACCATAGGAGGACCACATCCCCCATCACATCCCCCACCATAGGAGGACCACAACCCCCATCACATCCCCCACCATAGGGGGACCACAACCCCCATCACATCCCCCACCATAGAGGGACCACAACCCCCATCACATCCCCCACCATAGGGGGACCACATCCCCCATCACATCCCCCACCATAGAGGGACCACATCCCCCATCACATCCCCCACCATAGGGGGACCACAACCCCCATCACATCCCCCACCATAGGAGGACCACAACCCCCATCACATCCCCCACCATAGGAGGACCACAACCCCCATCACATCCCCCACCATAGGGGGACCACAACCCCCATCACATCCCCCACCATAGAGGGACCACAACCCCCATCACATCCCCCACCATAGGGGGACCACAACCCCCATCACATCCCCCACCATAGAGGGACCACATCCCCCATCACATCCCCCACCATAGGAGGACCACAACCCCCATCACATCCCCCACCATAGGAGGACCACAACCCCCATCACATCCCCCACCATAGGAGGACCACAACCCCCATCACATCCCCCACCATAGGAGGACCACATCCCCCATCACATCCCCCACCATAGAGGGACCACAACCCCCATCACATCCCCCACCATAGGAGGACCACAACCCCCATCACATCCCCCACCATAGGGGGACCACAACCCCCATCACATCCCCCACCATAGAGGGACCACAACCCCCATCACATCCCCCACCATAGGGGGACCACAACCCCCATCACATCCCCCACCATAGGGGGACCACAACCCCCATCACATCCCCCACCATAGGAGGACCACATCCCCCATCACATCCCCCACCATAGGGGGACCACATCCCCCATCACATCCCCCACCATAGGGGGACCACAACCCCCATCACATCCCCCACCATAGGAGGACCACAACCCCCATCACATCCCCCACCATAGGAGGACCACAACCCCCATCACATCCCCCACCATAGGAGGACCACAACCCCCATCACATCCCCCACCATAGGAGGACCACATCCCCCATCACATCCCCCACCATAGGAGGACCACAACCCCCATCACATCCCCCACCATAGAGGGACCACAACCCCCATCACATCCCCCACCATTGGAGGACCACAACCCCCATCACATCCCCCACCATAGGAGGACCACAACCCCCATCACATCCCCCACCATAGGGGGACCACAACCCCCATCACATACCCCACCATAGGAGGACCACATCCACCATCACCCCCATCCCCCACCATAGGAGGACCACAACCCCCATCACATCCCCCACCATAGGAGGACCACAACCCCCATCAAATACCCCCACCCCCACCATAGGAGGACCACAACCCCCATCACATCCCCCACCATAGGGGGACCACAACCCCCATCACATCCCCCACCATAGAGGGACCACAACCCCCATCACATCCCCCACCATAGGGGGACCACAACCCCCATCACATCCCCCACCATAGGAGGACCACAACCCCCATCACATCCCCCACCATAGGGGGACCACAACCCCCATCACATCCCCCACCATAGGAGGACCACATTCCCCATCACATCCCCCACCATAGGAGGACCACAACCCCCATCACATCCCCCACCATAGGAGGACCACAACCCCCATCACATCCCCCACCATAGGAGGACCACAACCCCCATCACATCCCCCACCATAGGAGGACCACAACCCCCATCACATCCCCCACCATAGGAGGACCACAACCCCCATCACATCCCCCACCATAGGAGGACCACATCCCCCATCACATCCCCCACCATAGGAGGACCACAACCCCCATCACATCCCCCACCATAGGAGGACCACAACCCCCATCACATCCCCCACCATAGGAGGACCACAACCCCCATCACATCCCCCACCATAGGAGGACCACAACCCCCATCACATCCCCCACCATAGGGGGACCACAACCCCCATCACATCCCCCACCATAGGGGGACCACAACCCCCATCACATCCCCCACCATAGAGGGACCACAACCCCCATCACATCCCCCACCATAGGGGGACCACAACCCCCATCACATCCCCCACCATAGAGGGACCACAACCCCCATCACATCCCCCACCATAGGAGGACCACAACCCCCATCATCCCCCACCATAGGAGGACCACGACTCCCATTATGGGCCTCTGTTTCAAGCATCGGGGCCCCAGGGCGGTTTGTAAATATTGTAAATAGACGTCGGCAAAGTGGTTATAAAATCCTGACCGGGCATCATATGACGTCCTCAGAATATTGAGCCCCCGGGGGCGCACATCGCGGCGGTCGTAGTTGCGGGGTGTCATTCTGACACCCCGCAACTACAATCTTGGTAAAGAGTCTCCGACGGAGACTCTTTACCACGTGATCAGCCGTGTCCAATCACTGCTGATCACAGTGTAAATGGGAAGAGCCGGTGATCAGCTGCTCCTCTGACAGGGGGGGTCTGTGCTGATCGATTATCAGTGCAGCCCCCCCCCCCCCCCCCCCGAGGATGCCCACACTGGACCACCAGGGATGCCACCAAACCACCAGGGATGTCCAGCACAAGGTATGCCACCCTAGACCACCAGGGATGACACACAGTGCCCACAATGGGCATCACTCATTGGCATGCATTATTGTTTGGCACTGATAGGCAGCATTGTTTTGTACTGATGGATGCCAATCAGTGCCCATTCATGCTCATCCATGCCGCCTATCCATGCCGCCTATCAGTTTGCCGCCTATTTGTTTAGCAAAAAATAAAAACCGCAGAGGTGATCAAATACCACCAAAAAAAATCTCTATTTGTGGGAAAAAATTTATAAAAATTAAATTTGGGTGCAGTGTTGTATGACCGCGTATTTGTCATTCAAAGTGCGACAGCGCTGAAAGCTGAAAAATTGGCCTGGGCAGGAGGGGGGTTTAAGTGCCCCCCCCCCCGGTTTTGAAGGGGTTAAACACCTCACTTGTTCTGGTATCTGTGCCTGAAAGTCTTTGTCCCTGCTACCTGTCCCCCAGGTTACAATATATATATAGTGCGCCATGTAAGTCCCTGAATGTGACCCGGTGTCAGACCCTTGTACTCCCCCCGTACAGCAGAGCTCAGACTAGGGAAAAGGGGAAGCAGCACAAGGAGCCACTCCATGCAAGGAGCATGTTGATAGGAGGAGAGAGCAGAGTGACAGAGAAATGAGCCAATCAGTTTACCTGATCAGTCACTGGCCGGCTTAGTGTTACTGAACTGCTAAACATTGCAGAACTGTGCAAATCTCAGGACTGGATGGACACAAATCCTTTCACCTGTATGCATTTCCTCTGTTCAGCTTTACAAATGACATTTATTTTTCCATCTCCAGTGTTCGCTTCTCATGTCACCATTTTGTTTTTTTAATGGGATGTGGGAGGAGTAGAGCCCCTGTCTAGTTTTTATTTATTTTTCTTTCCAAGGAAAAGATAGAAGATTAAAATGCCGATCCTCGGGGGCGTGTCCATAAGGAGTTTTATATTGCCCCCCCCCCCCGGTGTGTCTTCCATGGTTTATTGTCTTTTCTTTGTGTTTCCCCTCCAGTCAGGACAGTTCAGTGAGGATATGATCCCAACCGTCG